>PVKS010031524.1:0-23361 GCA_004027875.1 Aplodontia rufa | reverse complement strand
TTTTTTTTTTTTTTTAAGAGAGAGGGACAGTGAGAGAGACAGAGAAAGAGAGAAACAACTTTATTTAGTTTTTCACATGGTCTTAGTTGCTCTAACACTCAGTTGTGTATGTGGTGCTGGGGTTTGAACCCGGGTCCTTGTGCTTGCCAGGCAAGCGCCGAAACTGCTGAGCCACCGCTCCAGCCCTCAGTCTGTGTTTTCAAATGTGTATATAGTAAGCCTTATTGGATTTGCTAGGAGAAAAGTTACTGACACGTGTTCTGTAACTTTAAGGGGTGGCTATCTTCATTTGTGGGCCTGGGTCACAGAAGATGGGTCTTTGGGGGGCCTGTGCTGGGTGTGTACTCAGGTCTCCTGCATCCAAGCCTGGCACAGTGATGGGGGAGGACAGGAGTACAGTGGGCCCAACTGTACACCCCCTCATGTGCAGGCTTCAGGTGGGCACAGCTGAAGCCACTTCACTCAGAGGGAACCGGTGACCTCAGGAACCTCAGGTGGGGCTCTTCATCTTTAGATGTACCTGAAGAAAAAGAAACACCCTTTAAAACCAAAGCTGACCCTACTTCCACAAATTCAAGGTGCAAACCCAGGTCCTTCCGCATGCCAGGCGAGGGCGCCAACTGCTGAGCCACCGCTCCAGCCCCAAGGTGCAAATCTTTAATTTTCTCCTCTGAATAGGAAAACAGTTTAAACTCACTCAGGTTAGACAAGCAGGAAGTGCAGGGAGGGTCCCCAACTCCTGCAGAGGTGAGAGAAGACCTGAATCCAGGACTCTCCGCAGCGCTCCTTGTTTCTCTCTGCCACACGGTGGCGCTGTTGGCAGAGAGTCTTAGCCTAGCCAACAAAGTCCTCAGTAGGTCACTTGCTCAGCTGTGAACCTTCACAGAAGACAACCCCAAAATGCCACACCTGACCAAGGGTGGGTTTTGAGCAGTTTCCCCAGCACCCTGGGGGCCAGCCGGGACTGGTCCACTCTGGTTGCTGTGGCCCTCCATCTGCTTCCAGGCCAGCAGGGTCACCCACCCTCTTTCAATGGGTGATAAATCAGTGAGGAATGCACTGGATAGCCAGGAACAGAAAACCCAGTGAGCTGTAGTCAGAGCTTTAAGAAAATCATCTTTCCTCCTCCTCACGTAGTGGAGCCCAGGGTAGTGTTGGCTGCACTGCCTCAGCTGTTCAACAAAGCTAGCAGGGACCCAGGCTCCCATCTCTGTAGCACACTGTTCTTATTCCTTGAGCTTGGCGCCTCGGGTTGCAAGCTGATTGCCACAGCTCTGCACTTTACTTCAATGTTCAGGCAGGAAAGTTGCCAGCCATTTTCTGGCCACTTTTATCTGGAAGCAACATTTGTCATGAAGTCCCACAGCATCCCATTGTCAAGACATCACACGGCTACCTCTATTATGCAAGGGAACCCAGAAAGTAAGTCCAGTCAGCCCTCCACAGCCATCTGTGAGATTCACTCATCAACGGGCTGAGAATATTTGAGAGGGAAATCTCTACTGCATACACACAGACTTTCTTTTTCTTGTCATTCCCTAAACAATACAGCATAACAAATATTTGCACAGCGTTGGTAATGTGCCTAGCAAGGGTCACATAGGCCACATGCAAATGTTCACCGCTCTACATAAGCAGCGGGAGCATCTGCAGGGCTGGCGTCTGGGGGAGTCCTGCCTGGATAAGTCTGCCTGGGGATCCCCAGGGATGAATCTCTTTAATTTTCCAGCCTCTGTGATAGGGCTGTTAGGCAGTGAGCCATGCCTAATGGGGCCTGCCCCTCCACACGTGACCCACCGGCACAGCTGCCTCTCACAGCTGCCTCACTATCCAGAGATCCAGAGACCGAGGACGCTTCTCATCCCTCTCCTCCTGAGCAGAGGGGTCAAGTCAGGGGTCCAGATCCTCATACCCCACAAAGCAGCACAATTTGCAGCACAGTGGGAGCCAGTCTCTGTGCTATCCCTTCCCTCCCAGACGCTGTGGGCAAGGAAAGGGACAGCATCTGCCTGGCCCTGTGCCTCAGCACTGCTTCCTGTCCACAGCAGCCACTAATCATCTGTAGTAAAGGTGGACCCGGAAGGGGAGTGGAGAGATGCAGATACCACTCTGCATGAAAGGGTGAGGAAACTGAATCAGAGGCCAGGAGGGCAACATGGGGAGGCAAGGGGTCTCAGAGATGTGAAGGAGCCCTTGGCTTCAGGAACTCTGGGGAAAGCGGGTGTCACCGATGGATGCTCAGGGAGAGCAAAGGTTTGGAGGGATGTGGCAGCTCTCAAAGGAACAGGAGGGTCTTGTGAGGTGGTGCATGGCTCCAATTCCAGTGAATCAGGAGGCTGAGGCAGGAGGCTGAGCTCAAGGCCAGCCTCAGCAAGTTAGCGAGACCCTGTATCAAAATAAAATTCGAGAAAGGACTGGGGATATAGCTCAGTAGAAAAGTCATCCTGGGTTAAATCCCCAGCACCCCCTCCCCAACAAACGTATAAGAAAGCAAGAAAAGAAAAAAGAAAAGAAACCGGAGGGCCAGTCACAGGCCTCAGCACAAGAACAGCCAGCAGGCAGCCCTGAGGTAACAGTGCAGCCAGGGCCAGGGACAACTGGGGAAGATAAGGGCTGCCACCACCTTCCCTCCTCCCCCCCCATGGAGTCCTGGCAAGACAGGAGAACTTGAGGCCCTGTAGGGGGCTGGGTTCTGAGCCAGCCTCCCTTGGGTCGCCCAGGACAGGGCCTGACTTCCCTTTGCTAACCCAC
Source organism: Aplodontia rufa (assembly GCA_004027875.1). Taxonomy (NCBI): domain Eukaryota; kingdom Metazoa; phylum Chordata; class Mammalia; order Rodentia; family Aplodontiidae; genus Aplodontia; species Aplodontia rufa. The sequence continues at coordinate 20,610 of PVKS010031524.1, read as the reverse complement.
ATTGAAGGGTTGTGGACCTCATCCTGTACTGGGAGGCCTGCATCGCCCTGTCCCCAGGACGCAAGACGCAGCTCGAAGGGTGGTGGCGCTGTGGGCTCCTGGGTTTCCTTCTGGACGTGCTGACTCGCCTGTTTGGCAGGTGGCTTGAGCAGGGTTGCAGCCTCAGCCCTTTTCCACAGCTGATGGGGCTCGTTTCCTAGCCCTTCTTGCCCTCTGGGTCCTCTCACCTGACTCTGGGGAATAATGCCTCAAGTTTCATCTGCCTGCCTCAGTGGACCACGAGGTCTTACAAGCCCCTGAGATTCACCCATGGGTCTCCCCAGCCTGGTGCTGTGCTGGCCACATATGGGAGCCCTGTGGTCCTAGTCCTCCAGATCCTTCTCAGCCCTCCCAATTCCAACGCTTGCCAGGTCTGTGTCCCCTGCCTAGGGTACAGGGGATTTGACTGCGCCCTACTGAGCGGTGCCGAAGCCAGCTGGCAACATGCATCTTCACCCTCTTCTGTGCCTGGTCTCGGATCAGTGGAGTGGCCCACAAAGATGTCAGGCCCGTGGCGGAGATTTGGGGTCTTCAAGCATGTCACAGAGAACCTCATGTATAAACCAAGCCTGCCCAACAGCCTCCACACCTCCCCAGATCCTACCCTGGGGTGAGCAGGAGGGGCCATCAGCTCTTGTGTGAGTCTCCTGGCAAACTGCCCTGTCTCCCACACCCCTCTGTTCTTGGTCAAGTCCAGAGACCTACCTGGGAACAGGGCTGGGGTTGAAAGTAGGGAAGGGGGCACTCAACTCTGTTGGGACACGCAGCCCCCTCCCTGTCTGGGAGCCCAGGTAACCTGAGCCCCACATTGTGTGCATCCTGGGACAGCTGACAGTGCTGTGGTCAGACAGCTGGTGGGGCCAGGCCAGGCTGGCTGGGGTGGGAGTTAGGCTGTCACATGACACCCCAGCCCATCTCTCTCTCCCTGCCCTGGACTTGGGGAGCTGCTGTCCCACCCGGTCGGTCACTGGAGAGGACGGACTGAGGCACCATGCATGGGGGCCACGGGCTGCTGTTGCTCCTCCCGCTGCTGGCTGTCTACATGGGTAGTGAGGGGAATCCGGGTCTGGGGGAGCCCAGCACAGGGGTCCAAGGCCTCAGGGGACAGAGAGTCTGGAAGGCTGTCGAGGCTCTGGCTGTTTGTTGCAGGGGCCCATGGCCGGAACCAGGAGGCGCGTCTGCTCGCTGACCTGATGCACAGCTACGACCCCCACCTGCGGCCGGCTGAGCACGACTCAGACATTGTCAACGTCAGCCTGAAGCTCACCCTCACCAACCTCATCTCCCTGGTGAGCCATGGGAGGGAAGAAGGGCCTGCTGGGGAGAAGAGAGCCAGGTTCCGGTACCCAGGAGGGAGGAAGGACCCATGGGGCTGGGGGGATGCCAGGGATCAGGACACTGCCACAGCAGGGCGCTGCTCAAGAAGCTGGTGCCTCTGGGTTCCTCAATGGGAGGGCAAGGTGTGAGGAGCTGAGCCCTCCATTCTGCACCCCCAGAATGAGCGAGAGGAGGCCCTCACCACCAACGTCTGGATAGAGATGGTAAGAGGCCACCCCTCTGCCCTCCTGCCTATCAAGGTCCCTGCCCCAGGCCCTGGCCTCCTAAAGCTGCCTGCCCCTCCCTGCCTCTCCTGCCTCCTGGGCTGTGCTTCCACTCTGGAGGTGCAGTGCTGGCAATAGCAGAAGCCTGGCAGCCGCCCCTCCCCCTGCAGCAGTGGTGTGACTATCGTCTGCGCTGGGACCCGCAGAACTACGAGGGCCTGTGGGTGCTGAGGGTGCCGTCCACCATGGTGTGGCGGCCCGACATCGTGCTGGAGAACAAGTGAGAAGTGGCATGGGCAGGGGTGGGAGACAAAGGGTGCCATGGCAAGGCCCAGCTGAACAAGAGGACTCTGGGAAAAGAGACGGGCGGGGCAGTGGGAGCAGAGCAAGTCCTGGGGCAGCCTCTCCCCATCAGTTGTTCAGATTCTGACCTCAGGGCCAGCAGGCCTGACTGTTAGGCTTGGTCTTGCTGGGCTCCCTGTGACCTGACGCGATGTGGGCACTGGAGACACTGTCCTGTCATGGAAAGCGCTCAGCTTAGGTCTGCACATCCTAGTGTCAGGTGCTATCATTGCCATTATTATATCATTGTTGTTATCAACAACAATCACGGAAGGAAAGAAGCAGACAGGAGGGGGTGGGCCTGGAGGGGGTCTGTGGGGAAGTTGTGGGGGCAGTGGGAGAGGGGGTGGGCCTGGAGGGCGTCGGCCGGTGGGGGGTTTTGCAGGAAGTTGTGGGGTGGCAGTGGTGTGGCAGGCTGGGATGTTGGTGTTCCCAGGCCTCCATCTGCAGGGGACAGAGGGCTGGATGTGGTTGTTAGGGTCTGAACCCACAGCTGCGTGGTCTGGCCTGTGTACATAGTGTGGATGGCATCTTCGAGGTGGCGCTCTACTGCAATGTGCTGGTGTCCCCTGATGGCTGCATCTACTGGCTACCACCCGCCATCTTCCGTTCTTCCTGCTCCATCTCTGTCACCTACTTCCCCTTTGACTGGCAGAACTGCTCCCTTGTCTTCCAGTAAGGCTGCTTTTAGGGTGGGGGAGATTTAAGGAACTGCTCTGAGAGGGGTCCAGATGGGGTAGGGGACAAGTGTTCTGGTGTCACCTGGAGGGCAGGGGGCAGGTTCCATCTCTCCCAGGACTCTCAGTTCAGGTGGCGACACCTGAAAGTGCCCAGACCTCTCACACTCCTTCATTGCCTCAGTTTCCCAGACTGTGCTCTAAATGGGGAAACCGACATGGGGGCGGGGTGAGGGATAGCCTGCAGGCCTGCACACCTCCACCACCCCCTCCAGGCTGCCCAGGAGGGGAAGCCAGGCCAGGAAGCAGGGGCCAAAGCCTAGATGTGACCAAACCACACCTGGGGTCTCTGGGACTCAGTTCCCACTTCCATAAGGGTGGAAAGGGGGCCTGTGAGGCTCTCCTGTGTTTCAGAAAACAGGTCTTTTTGCAAGGAACTTGGCAGGGAAGGCAGGAGAGGGACTCTCCTGATGGGCAGGCATTTTCTGTGTTGTAGCTGTTGAACAGAGTGGCCATGGGCACTTTGGCCAGACGAGAGCACTCAGCAGCAGCCTCCTGGTCCCCTAAGAGCCCATGTTCCCTGACCCTCCGCACCTCACAACTAGGGCTTTATGGAGAACTCAGAAGTGCGGGGTGCAATGCCCTCAAATGGCCATGTCTGTACCCCCAGATCTCAGACCTACAGCACCAGCGAGATCAACCTGCAGCTGAGTCAAGAAGGTGGCGAAACCATCGAGTGGATCTTCATCGACCCAGAGGCCTTCACAGGTAACCTCCACCCGCAGGGCCCCTACCAGTTGTGGCCATGGGGTCAAGGCCAGACCAAGGATGCCCCTCTGTGTGGCTCTAGGTGAACACTGTGGCAAACCACAGAAAGGGTTCTTAAAAGATCCACTGGTTCTGACAGCCCCCACGATGATCACTCCCACTTTGGTGGGAGGGGCCAACATCCAATCTCCCACCCCATTTGTGTCCCTCCACACTCACTCCTGCTCACCCACCTGCAGAGAACGGGGAGTGGGCCATCCGGCACCGGCCAGCCAAGACGCTGCTGGATGCAGAGGCGCCAGCCGAGGAGGCAGGCCACCAGAAGGTGGTGTTCTACCTGCTCATCCAGCGCAAGCCGCTCTTCTACGTCATCAACATCATAGCCCCCTGCGTACTCATCTCCTCTGTCGCCATCCTCATCTACTTCCTGCCTGCCAAGGGTACCCGGAACCCGTGGGAGGGAGTCCTGGCCCTGACCAGCACAGGGGGCCACAGGGAGGCCAGGGAAGGCCCTGCCCAGGGTACAGAGTTGCACCTGACCGGGGAATGGGGGCAGTGGGCTCTTTGTGGGGCGAGGGGTTTCCTTGGAGGGCAGGGTGGGAGGAGGCAGGCTCTGAGGGCCTCTTGGTCCTGGTCAGCGGGTGGCCAGAAGTGCACAGTGGCCATCAACGTGCTCCTGGCCCAGACTGTCTTCCTCTTCCTTGTGGCCAAGAAGGTGCCGGAGACTTCACAGGCGGTGCCACTCATCAGCAAGTAAGGCGGGTCCTTGCTCCCGCCTGCCCCTCCCCTCCTTTCTTGAGACTGCAGCCCGGCCCTCCTGCCTCCCTTCACCCACCACCCTCCACCCGGGGACCTGTGGGGAGCGCCTGGGTATGGGGTGCCTGAGGGCCATCCAGCTCCCTGCCCCTCCCTGGCCCACCTCAACAGGTACCTGACCTTCCTCATGGTGGTGACCATCCTCATTGTTGTGAATGCGGTGGTGGTGCTCAACGTGTCCTTGCGGTCCCCCCACACACACTCCATGGCCCGAGGGGTCCGAAAGGCAAGGCCCCACCTGTCCACTCCAGCATCCTCCCATGCAGCCCATTCATGTCCTGGTCATAGTCTTTGCCTGCTGCGTTCAGCAGCAAGCCCTTCCTGTATGTACCTTCGAGCATGTGCCAAAATGGGTGAATGATGATGATGACCATGATGTTGCCAGGGAGATTATGTATAACTTTAAAACCCTGTTAAGTGGATATTAGTATCATTTCCATTTAACAGATGAGAAAACTGAGGCTCAGAGCAGTTAAGCAACTTGCCCAGGATCACACAGCCAGAAAGTAGAAGAGACAGTCTGATGCCAGAGGGGCTGGGGCCTTTGTTACAGATGTAGATTTCCAGGCACACCCCAGGCAGCCTAGGCCAGAAGAGCAGGGATGGGGCAGGAATCTGTGTGTTTGTAACAAGCACCCTGGTGATTCCAATGTGCACTTTCAGGATAGAAGAGCCAGTCTGTACCAGGGCCTAATCACTGTCCCTACTGTACTGCCTCCAGGCCCTGGCAGCACGAGCACTTCGTGCAAACCCCCAGCTTTAGCTCCAAAGCTCAGCCTGGCTGCCCAAGATAAGCCACCCAGAGATGCACCCTCTACAGGTGTTCCTGCGGCTCCTGCCTCAGCTGCTACGAATGCATGTTCGCCCACTGGCTCCAGCAGCTATGCAGGACTCCCGGCCCCTGCTCCAGAATGGTTCCTCCTCAGGGTGGTCCATCACAACAGGAGAGGAGGTGGCACTCTGCCTGCCTCGCAGTGAACTCCTCTTCAGGCAGCGGCAGCACAATGGGCTGGTGAGGGCAGCATTGGAGAAGCTAGGTGAGGCCCAGGTGACACTCTTGCCCAGGGACCCCAGGTGGTGAGCTGGACACAGCAGATGACTGTTGGGAAAGTATAGAAGTTAGGGAGAGAAGGGCTGGGATCTCTAAGGAGAGACCAACTTTCTTCTCCATTTATTCTTGGAGAGTGGCCTTATCCTCTACATTCCATCAGAGACTAGCTTTACCCTCTCTCTCCATCAGAGAAAGGCCTAGAGCCAGGGCAGAGCCAGGAGTTCTGTGGCAGCCTGAAACAGGCCGCCCCAGCCATCCAGGCCTGCGTGGATGCCTGCAACCTCATTGCCCGCGCCCGGCACCAGCAGAGTCACTTTGACAGTGTAAGCCTGGTCAGGTTAGGGTGGGTGGGGTGTCCAAGGTACACGAGTACACTGGCATGAGATGTGGGAAGGTGAGTGAGGTGTCCAGGATAGGACAGTGGGTGGCAAAAGTGGAGCTAGGAACAGGGAGGAGGAGGGACCTCAGGGACAGGAGCCATGGAAGAAGATAGGCTGGAGCCCAGAGGGAGGTAACAAGGGCCCAAGGAAATGGAGAATGAAGGCCAGAAGAGGGAGTCAGGGAAGGCTGAGTGCCTTCATGGTCACCTCCCACCCTGCTCCTGCCCTCAGGGGAATGAGGAGTGGTTCCTGGTAGGCCGTGTTCTGGACCGCGTCTGCTTCCTGGCCATGCTTGCGCTCTTCATCTGCGGCACTACTGGCATCTTCCTCATGGCCCACTACAACCGGGTGCCTGCTCAGCCCTTCCCTGGAGACCCCCGTCCCTACCTGCCCCCACCAGACTGAGTCAACCAATCACATCTGGACACAGGGGAGTCACATTTGTAGGTCATCCTGTCTCATCAGCTGTGTTCTGCCATGAGGTCAAGAGTGCTCTTTGGGAAGTGCCCTCAGGGCTATGTGAGTCAAATTGCCCTGGGAAGACCTGGGAAATAAAGAGATAGAGTTGAAGTCCTGGAGTGGTTGGGATCAGGGCACTTTGCTGGGGTTGGCACTAACCACTCCTCTGCTTAATACACCCCTCTCCAGCAAAGCAGCAACTCCTATCATCGTGAAACCCTAAGGACTGTTTTGTATCATGCCCCAAATGGATGATGTCCTGTCCCTCCAGGCCTGGGACCAGCTTTCCTTTTGAGTCCTCCTTGAAGAAGGGCAATCAAGAGAGATGTGAAAAGCCCTCTCAAAAGAAGGGTAGCAGGCTTCCTGGGTGCTATAAGCACTCAACGCCCACTTGCAGTGGTGACTTTCCACTCATGTGCCTATTTTGTTGTTAATCACAAAAGACTTCTTGAGTGGTATGATCTTTTTTCATTGCGAAGAGTTCCTCAGAGCTTCACAGACAGCAAGTCATTCACTATTCCCCCTTGTGCCCTGTGGAGTAAGAAGGACTCCCCAGAACACTGGTGATTCAGCAAAGATTGGAGTCCAGAATTCCTGGCTCTCACCCAAACTTGGCCACTCTAAGATTGTATGGTTTGCAAATGGACCTTCTTCCCACACTCCTCTAAAACCAGGACCTTTGCACTGGTCCTAAAGCACAGTTAAGACTAAGAGCTAGGCAGGAAGCTAGGTAGGCAGTAACAGTCACTGGTTTTGCCTTCCAGAAGGCTCCACTTATCAGCAAGTAAGATGATCAGCTGAGGTCGTCCTGTGGGAGGCATGGCCCTGCTCTGAGTGCAGAGGGGCCTGAGTTCTGGCTGGTGACTAGGGGACAATGGGCCTGCGACTTATGCCTCTTAAGCCTTTTCCCCATCTGCATATATGAACACAAGTGTCAATTTCTACCTTACCCTCACACAGGATCAAAGGTAGGGGTACAAGTGATTAAAAAATGTGAAAAGTGCCACATGAAGACCTGACAGTGGAACATGCTGGGGGGGTGGGTGGGCAGCGACCTGGGAGAGCACAGGGTTGTAGGCTTTGGGGCTCCATTACCAGCTGGTTCACTTTATTTCCACTGTGCGTGTCTGTGATGCGCCTGGGGCAGTCAAGGCCATGGGGTGTAAGGGAGAGGCGTGGGTGGGGGTGAGACTCGCATCCAGGAGGCAGCGGGGCCATCTCAGCTTTGTCACGGTGGCGTGACTTTCTCTGCCTCTCAGAGGGCACAGGATTAGCTCCAGCTCCTGGCACACACTCGCCACCTCTAATAGAGGGTCACTGTCTCGCGCCGGACTCTCTGGGGCCCACGCGGCAACCGCGGGGAGGAAGGTGCTGCAGCACAGCGGCGCGGGAGGAACCGGCCTGGGGGTTCCGAGTCGCCGCGCCGCCCGCCGCACTCCAGGTGCAGGCGGGATGTGCACTCGGCAGCCGCGCAGAGGCGGCGCGGTCAACGACGCGCTGCTGCCTTTATCTCGCGTCTTTGCGGGCCTGGGCCGAGACGCCCTGGGCGGCCAGCTGAAGCCTGGACAGCTCCGGGGTCCGCGGCTTCTCCGCGCCTCTGCGCAGCCGCCCTGGACCGGCGCCCCAGGAAAGCTGTCCGCTCGGGGCCTGCGCGCCTACGTTCCGCTGCGCCCCGCGCAACCGGAAGTGCACGGGCCCTTGCCGGAGGGACCCGGCAGAACGGAAGTCACTCTGTGAGGCAGTGGCGACAGCGGCGGCGAGAGGATGAACAACAAGTTCGACGCGTGAGTGGCGCGTGGCCCCCCCGGGGCCCCTTCCCCCAACCGTTCCCCGCGCCTGCCCCCGCTGGGACTTGGCAGCGCACACGCCGCGGCTCCGGCCTCCCTCCGCGGCGCGTCGTGGCCGCACGGGCCCGGGCCGGCGGAGAGGAGGGGGCTGGGGAGCCTGGGGTGCAGGGTGCTGGGGATCCCTGGGCCGCCGGGACCGAGGGCGAAGCGCGGGGCCCGCGGGAGGGGCGCCGCGCCGCCGGAAGGAGGAGATTCCCGAGGCCCCGCCCCCGGTGCGGGTGCGGTGGCGTGGAGGGGTGGGGACCTCGGCGGTTTGGCAGTTTCCGCAGCCCCGTGGCCGCGCCGGGAATCCCGCCTAACTCCCTCTCGCACTCTGGCTCGGGAGGGTCGCCTGTCCCTGGTGGGCCTGGGTTTTCGCCTCTGCAAGGTGGGGACAGCCTGTGTAGTCGCGTGGTGCAGCCGTAGAGGCAGTGTGGCTGCCGCGCGCAGCGCCGTGGCTGCTGAGTGGCGGAATTCTCATCATCTCCCGAGACCTTATCCTTCGCCGCCGCCTCCGGGTCGCGTCTTCCTGCACGTTGTTGCCCACTCCTGCACTCCTAAGTACCACAGTGATGCCTGGTTGCAGCACCACGTAATTTGGGGGTACGGAGAGGTCGTACAAGTGTGGGGCATATTTCCTTCCAATGATTGCGTCTTTCTGCATTGAAATTTCTTCCTTTTAACAGTATCTAGATAAGTGTATCACAGCAGGTGTGTCTTGAGGAAGATTATGTTTTCACCTTCTTTCTAGTAGTCTCATCTGACTCCTATAACGAAGACCCAGATTTCTAGTCCCACATCCTTCAGTTGTTTGACAAGAGAAAAGTTCCCAGTCTCGGAGCTGCTGTTGTGCTACGTTAATGTTAGTACCCTGCTGGAGGAATCCAGTCACACTCAGCAAATTGTGTAGATTGCCGAATAATGGGGTATAAATGTAAAGTGGAATCACCATCAGTAGTTTGTGACCTGGTGCTGTGGATGGAAATTGTGGTTTTTCCAATGTAATGAGTGCTGTGGTGCAAATTCAGGGGTACTGGGTCTCCAGCACTCCCTGCAGCTCCTTAGGCCTGTTTCCTGCTTGCTGAGAGCTCTCTGCTTCTTGAGAAAGTGGTAGTCTTAGCCACCCTGCAACTTAGCTGAACCTATCAGTGTACTGATCCCTCACTCCAACACAAGGCCTACAATTCCTAGCTCCAGATCTGAATCCTACCTCAGAGGAGATTTCTTGTAACCCTTATCCTCCTTCATCCACTGATTTGAACAGATTGGATTGCAAACCTGAAAGATACTTTATGGCTCATCTCTCTCAGTCCTACCCAAATCACCCAGGGTCTGCAATAACAAAGGTAATCGTGGGCTTCCACAGGCATCTTGCTAGGTGTTTCTATTCCTTCTGCTATCTCTGCAAAGGGAATCTTGTTACCTCTTTGTGTAGGTAAGGAAATGAGGCTCTGTGAGGTTAAGCTTGCCCAAGACAACAGGAAGGGCCCGCCCAGGTTTGTGTTTTACTTGGATTCAGGCATCTCTTGACAAAAATTAGCCTGGGTCATTTTTAATTACTTCTGATTATTAAATGTTGTACTGAGCCAGAATCTTTTAACATCTGTTCTCTAGCTTTTCAGGAAGAAAAACAAGAAATGAAGAATGAAAGGGGATGGGGGACAAAGCTTGCTTGTCTTTTTTCCTTTATTTGGTGGTTCTGGGGAGGGAACCCGGGCCGCTGGCTTGTGCAAGTGCGCTACCACCTGCTCTCTTTTATTTGGAATTAGCAACTCTTGCCCTTAGTTTTGGTTTTGCCGCAGTGTTCAGGCTGTTGCATATTTGGAGTCTGTACTCTTCCCCACATCACCATTAAGGATGTGTTGCAGTTTGTCAGAGTCCTCAGAGTGTGGTTCCTGGAGCTGGTAGTACAGTAATATAATCTGATGGACTCAGAGTAAACAGCAGCTCTAACCTCTTTTTCCTTGGTTTCTGCTTCTCTGATATAACCAGATTGTAATTCCTTTTAGGGGAAGTGGGCATAGACTCTTCAAGTGGTTGGAGACTGCTGCTTGTTGATCCCATTGACATGTAAAACCATTAGATGGTTTCTCAAGAACTGTAGTCCTAGTTGTGATAAACCTGATTTTCAGATCTTGGTGTTCTAGATGCCACACTTGATTTTGACCCTCATCTATATCATTTGCTTTTTATTCTATATCATTACCTTTCAGCATGTTCTTAACTGTTGTCTGAACCACACTTTTGGCACTCAACACTTTGGTTTTCGAGATCCATGAATTAGACATGTTCATTTTCTGCCACTGTCAGATGCTGTAGATGGATGAATTTGATCAAGTTCTTATCGCAAGGAGTTGGTTTAGTTCAGAGAGTGTGAAGAAACTCCTGGGCAGAAGCTGAGTGATTTAACAAGGTGCCACACAGTCTGGACAGCCTCCGGTGCCAATTGCCTGCCTGAACCTATAGAGCCCTGATTTTTTTTCAGTCTGGGCTGTACCTTGGCTCAAATCTAGCTTTGAGGTGGGAAGGGCAGCCTCTGGAATAAGTTGTCAAAGATTTGCCTTAAGCATAGAGTTGGTTAGGTCCAGCTCAAGAAGTGAAAGCACTGGAAGAAGTTGCATCTGGGTTTCCATTTAGTGGCTTAGAAAGGAGTCAGGCAGGAAATAGTCCTGGGATGATGGTAACATTGTTTCTTCTGTAACATGATTATTTTTGTTATCCTTTCTGGTTCCTACTAGTGATTAGCAGCCAGAGAAACAAAAGGCCAGATGGAAAAATAAAGTTGATTCTCTCTCTCTCTCTCTCTGTCCCTCTCTCTTAAAAAAAAAAAAGCCGCTAAAAAGAAAGGAACGTAAATGCCTTTGGGGAGATGACAAAAGTGAGATGCTGGGTGACTGCCTTCTTTAACCAAGCACTAACAGAGGGGAGCCCAGAGGACATTGGGATTATAAGCTAAGAAAAGAGGAGTGCAGTTTGTGTCCCTATGATGTTCTCTGCAGAAGAGTTAAAAGCTGTCCTTGGGGACTGGAGCAGTGGGTCGGTGGTTGAGGTACTTGTCTGGCATGGGCAAGTACACAGGTTCAAATCCCAGCACCCACGTACACAACTAAGTGTTAGAGCAACGAAAGCCATGTGAAAAACTCAATAAAAATTGATTCTCTCTCTTACTGTCCTCCTCTCTTTAAAAAATGAAGAAGAAGAAAAAAGCTATCCTGGGCCTAAGCAATAGAAAAACCCAAAAAATATTCTTGATTGGGAGACAGAAAACTGATGATGACAGGATATAGCAGGGAGAAGTATAAACGTTTATATGGGGAAGTTCAGAAGTGGGAACCTGATCTTGCCTCTGATGGGAGAGGTTAGGAGATATTTCCAGGAGAAAATGAGTCCTGAAGGACAGTTAAATAGGGAAGGAGGCAAGACCACATGCTGATCATAACAGAGGTGATATTGAGGAACTTCGATTAAATTGATCCAAATAGGGGCTGGAGCTGTGGCTCGGTGGTTACAGTGCTTGCCTGGCATGCCAGCACCACATATACAGCTAAGTGTCAAAACAACGAAAACCAGATGAAAACCTCAATAAAATTGATATTCTCACTCTCTCTTTCTCTCACTGTTCCTCTCTCTTTAAGGAAAAAAAAGGCTGGAGCGGAGGCTCAGCAGTTACAGTGCTTGCCTGGCATGCACAAGTATGTGAGTTCAAACCCCAGTACCACATACACAATAAAGTCTAGGAGCAATGAAAGCCACATGAAAAACTAAATAAAAAATTGTTTTTCTGTTTCTCCCCCCCACCCAACTATCCCTCTCTCTTAAAAAAAAAAAATCCAAATGAAGTGAGAATAGTTTGTTGGGACCAGGCAGGAAATGCTATTGAATGTGGGCCGAACGGGGCCTTTGCACCATGCTGGGGCATGAATATCTATGTACCTTATTATCTCCTTACCTCCTCAAGTCCTTGTGGACAGGTACTCTGGTAACTGAGTAAATGCTTGGATCCACAGAACTTGCATACTAGATAGATTGCTTTTGAAAAGGAAATCAAACACAAGTTTAATAAAGGGGAGGAGGTTCATAAGCACAGATAAGGGTCTCCCAGAAATCCAGGGAGACTGAACAAAGGCAGAGAGATGGCAGCATTAGCGACACAACCAAGGTGCCCTCTCTACATTCATCTGCTCCGCTCTCTTTCCCTCTGCTGGCTTGCTCTGTTTTTACTCCTTGTCTTTTCTTGCATGGGGCCCATGTGGCTGCCCCAGCTTCTGAATCTGTGGTCTTTCCTCTCCTGGGTGAAATGCTGAGGGAGAAATCTGCCTATATGTTTGAGCAAGGCCTGGATGTAGATGGTTGCCCAAGCTGGACTGCCCTTTGGTCAGGTGCCTTTCCACATTGTATGTTGGCCAGGGTTGGGATAGGGAGGCCAGTGACACAGGGCACAACCACTTGAGTGCCTGCTACAGCTAGGGCTATGACAAGGGCAGAGTGGACAGCATGGCTAACTAATCTGTTCTAATATCCTTTAGGTGCTTTTTGTGTTAGGCAGTGGGGATTCATGGGCAAAAATATGTAAACATGCAGTTTCCTGGGACATGTTTCTGTATCTTCATATGTTAATGTCTGTGTTATACTTAGAACATTTCTGATATCTTTTTTGAGAATTGCATAATTCCATCTTACTATACATATAGTTTTTGGGCCTGGAGGATGATTCTGGAAAAATCTCACAATGAGTGAATAGTCCCAACTATACAATAAATGGCATTTTTTGTGAACTTACTTCTGTTTATCTTTTTATCTGGATCCAGTAGATTTTAGGTAGACTGTGCTTATAAAGCAAGAACATATTCATTCTTTCTTTCAGTCTTTTATTTTTCCTTTTCATTTAACATTTTTCAGCTTCATCTTGTCCTGGGTGCAGGAGATACTGAGATGATGTAAGAGATCATCTTGGGTGCATTTCCCAGGCCTACATTCTGAGTGACTGGGTTGGTGACATGGTAGGTTAGATGACCCAGTGGCTTTGTTAGGTAAAGGGAATCAGCTTAGTCATAGAATAACATTATTTTGCCTTCTCTTTAAGCTTGAAAGATGATGACAGTGGGGACCACGATCAGAATGAAGAAAACAGCACACAGAAAGATGGTGAGAAGGAAAAAGCAGAGCGAGACAAGAGCCAGACCAGTAGCAAGAGGAAGGTGCGGTTTGTGCTGTGCAGGCCTAGTTTGCCTCTCTGGATGAGTTATGCTTGTCTTCTTTGGAAAATACCAGGTTAACTTTATGGTGCCCTGTTTTATAACATTTGGTTTTGTTCTCAAAAAACAAGTAAAAGATTGTGGATTCACTGGAGCACACCAGTGATTGGAACTTGGAACGTTCCCCTTGCCCTGGGATCTTGAGGTGCTGGCTTGCCTGCAGAATTCACCTTGCCCACCTTGAGTGAGCCTGGTTCTTGTGCTCAGCTAGGCCGCTGGCTACCTCAGAAGTTGCTGCTGAGTACTGCAAATCTTATGCATCTCTCCAAACTTTAGTCTGAATCAAAAATGACTTAGAAAAGAGAAAATTTAGGGAATGAGAGCTGGGTGGATCAGTTTTTTCTTGAAATATCAAAGCACTCTATTTATTCTAGAGTATTGAGTACCCTCCAAATGCAAACATTTTCTGCTAGGTGCTATGAAGACACAAAGGTGAATGAGCCTGTGGATTCAGTGGCTTACATTTAATAATAGCAATGAAGTGGGAGCTGACATTGAGCGCTTACTTTGGGCCTCTCTGAGCACTTTACATATACAAATTCATTTGACCCTCTCAGCAAGCAGCTCTTTGAGATGACCATTATTAATTTTCCCATTTTGCAGGCGAGAAACCAAGGAGGCATAAGTAGTTTAGACAACTTGTTATTTTTTGTTGAAGGTAGGGGGAGAGAATATTTTTTTTATGTATTTTTAGTTTTTCCAACACTTACTTGTGTATGTGGTGCTGGGGTTTGAACCTGGGTCCTTGTGCATGCCAGGCAAGCACTGTACCGCTGAGCCACCACTCCAGCCCAAAAGCTTGCCTTTCGTTAAGTGAGAAGAGTATCCTGGAGGAGGCAGTGGTTGAACTAGGCATAACAAACATGAATACCTGTGACATGAGGTAGAAAGTCACAAGAGCTGTCAGATAGTGTTACAGGAGTTTAGAAAGTCATTTAGCCACTAGGGAAATTACTGTGAGAGCAGAATCAGGGACACACTGCAGGTAATTGAGGGTGTGTTCTTTTTTAATTGTGAAAGTGGTAGGGAGTAATACTGCAGATGCTTCTCAGTCTCAGAGCATGTAACAAGTGCCCAGGACTAACCCACCTTTGCTTTCTAGGCTGTTGTCCCTGGACCAGCAGAGCATCCCCTGCAGTACAACTATACTTTCTGGTACTCCAGGAGGACCCCAGGCCGTCCTACCAGCTCACAAAGCTATGAACAGAATATCAAGCAGATTGGCACCTTTGCCTCTGTGAGTACTTAGAGGTTTAATGGAGTGTGGTTTGGTAGAACACTCACACCTGCATTTGTCATTATGTTTATCTCTGCTCCTGGTAAGTTGTTTAACATTCTGGTTTCTTAACTTGGCTAACCTGGGTTTCCAAGGTTAGACTTGTTCATTCTTCGGTTTCTCATTGGACATCCATAATAACTGCAGAAGGGTACAATACAAAGATGTTTTGTTTTGTTTGCAGCACTAGGGATTAAACTCAGTGGTGCTCTATCATTTAGCTAAACTCTCAGCCGTTTTAAAGTGTTTTTTGAGACAGGGTTTTACTGTTTCCCAGGCTATCCTTGGGCTTGTGATCTTCCTGCCTCATCCTCTGAGTTGCCAGGATTACAGGCTTGTGCCACTGTGCCTAGCTAACAGTTTTTTAAAGTAGTAATTAATTGAGTCCTTATGTGTGAAGTGTAATGGGGGATGCAGAATTCTAAACTACCCAGTCTATGTCCTATAAAATTAGACAATAAAATTGAAAGCAAAGTTTGAAAGTTATTTTTATATTTAAGGACTTTCTGTTAGGATTTGGCTGTGATATTAACTGTCATAAGTAACATCTTTTTTCTGTGTTTAGAAAGAAAATGAAATGTCTAATAATGTTTTTGTGGGTACTATCAGTTCAGTGTTCAAGGCTCTTTTTCATCTCCCTCCCAGGTGACTAGATTTGTGAACTTGGAGGTGCTGACTGAAGCTAACACAAGTCTGTTCAATAAAGATTATCACACATTTCCTGTGTGTTGCACGTTCAATCCATGGGCACAATCAGCTGCAGGATTTGTCACTTTTTTAAAACTTACTGATGTATTTGTCCTGTTTCAAATGAAGAACTGGAAAAAAGAATGTAACTGTAAACATTGCAATGAGCTAATAAAGAGGCAGTAAATAGTAGGAGTTTATGTAATTTCCTTACATCATTAGAGTAGCCCTATAGGGTTAGTGATATTATCTCCATTTTACAAAATGATGAAAGTGAGACCTGGATAAAGTGTCTGATACAAGGTCTCAAGTCCATTACTACTGACTTGATTAAGTGGGGAGCAACTATTGAAATTCAGTTCAGATGGACTGTGAAGGGAAGATTCCAAAGCCAAACAGAACGCCAGAATGCAGGCCAAAAGGCTACAATTTAAAAATTGTTCTTACTAGGCAAACTTTATTTTTCCATGTATTATTAATTAAATACACATATTTAACTGGTAATAAATTGTTTAATGAGAGATCAACAACATTGCTATGCTGAGCTGATAAATTTCAGCTCAGTGCATATGACTTGCTCAGTTGGCCTGTGCTGCCTCATCACTCATAAATTTAGGCTTGTCTGAAATATTAAAAATAGCTTGTACATTGGCGCATATTTACTTCAAACAATGTTTCTTGAGGGGCTGAGCGTGGTTCAGTCGTAGAGTGCTTGCTGGGCATGTGTGGGTTCAATTCCCACCACTGTAGGGGGAAAAACGTTCATTGAATGAGCTCAACTCCCGACCCTCATAGTGTTCTAAAAAGAGTTATAGAGCTTGTTCTTGGGAGTATAAGACATATCTGGGGATTTCTTTTTTTTTTTTTTTTTTTGTATGGGGGATTGAACCAAGGGTGTTGTACTGCAGAGCTACGTTCCCAACCTTTTTTATTTTTTTATTTTGAGATGAGGTCTTGCTAAGTTGCCCAGGGTAGCCTCCACCTTGTGATTGTCTGCCTTAGCCTCCCAGATAGCTGGAATTGTAGGCGTAGCCACCAGCCACCGTGTGGCTGAGGATTTCTCATACAGAATAGACAGTGAATGGAGCTGCAGGAAAGGCATGGCTGGAGCACCCTGGAATTCTAAGGAAAGAAGAGGGGTCAGTTCCAACTTGAGGAAAGCTGCCTTGAAGCCAGTGGTTGCTGATTGGACTTAGAGAATTTTTTTTTTTTAAGAGAGGTAAGGGACAATGAGAGAATTGATTTTATTTAGTTTTTCATGTGGCTTTCGTTGCTCTAACACTTTGTTGTGTACATAGTACTAGGGTTAGAACCCACATCCTCATGCATGCCAGGCAAGCACCATAACTGCTGAGCCACCACTCCAGCCCAGAACTTACAGAATTTGAATAGATGATGAGAAGGGAATTCTTAGCAGAGGGAATAATGGAATTAAACTTCTGAAGTATCCAAGCATTTCCAATATTTCTGAATCCATCACAAAAGTTTCACTTGCCTGCTTGTGGGAATGCTAGACAGCACAGGTAAAGTGGCAATCATTATGTTATGGACACCTGGTTTAACCCTTAATGAATCAGCTAAGAAACTGGACTGGAGCATATGTTTTTATTAAGGACTTTGTTAAATTACTTTTGAGTAGTTATGAATACTTCTAGCATTTTTCCCCTCTTGTACAAAAAAAAAAAAAAGGTATGAATTTATCCAGCTTGTGAAAGAGGGTTGTAGGTTGTGTTTTTCCTCTTCTTGTGGTTTGCATGTTAAGTTGAATATTTGCCATCAGATCCTTCTTGGGTTAATGCCTCTTTAGTACTCACTCGATGTGTGACTAGAGCAGTTACAGTCTGCCATCATGTAATTTAGGGCACTAAGAAGTGGCTCATAATACTGAATTGTTCACTGAAGTAATTACATTGTGAAACCTTTTATCAAATCTAAAGCAGCTTTTCCCAGCAGTGTTTTGTTGTTGTTGTTGTTTTAAACTAGAGGGATAGAGAGTGTATGGGAGAGAGAGAGAATCAATTTTATTTATTTTTTCATCTGGTCTTTGTTTCTCTGACACTTAGTTGTGAATGTGGTGCTGGGGTTTGAACCTGGGTCCTCAAGCATGCCAGGCAAGCCTTCTAACCACTGAGCCCCATCGCTCTAGCCCTCCCAAAGGGTCTTAATCCTAATATTTACAGCATTTAAAAGTTCCTGAAATTAGGGTCCCTAAGAAGACAGTATCGTGAAATCAGAAGAGCATTAGACATGGGGATCCCAGAACTAATCTATTCTGGTGCTTGACTCTGCATGCTGGAGCAAGCCCAGAAACCATTTTCTTAACTATAAAACAAGGAAGATGGGGCTGGAGTGGTGGCTTAGCCATTGGAAGATGTGCCTGGCATATGCAAGTACCCGGCTTTGAATCCCAGCAGCACATACACAACTAAGTGTTGGGGAAACAAAGACCAGATGAAAAAATAAAATTGATTCTCTCTTTCATCTCTCTCACTCTCTCCCTCTTAAAAAAAAAAAAAAGAGGAAGATAGTTAAGATGGGGTCCTTTTTGTACTTCGTATTCTGAGCTTTATTATTATTTTTTTGTTTGATTTGGAACTTTAGAAAAGAAACCTTTCAAAGTTTAATACTGTTTCTGAAATATTTTCCCTTAAGCCTCTTGGCTTTGGGTGCCTTGTGCAGTTGGGCTGTAAGATTGGAGAGACCCAATTGTTGAAGTGATTCTGACTGGGGAATTGGAATTCCCCACCACATCCCTCCAGTTCCTAATTCACAGTGAGCTATTGGTTCTGGTGGGTGTATACTTTATTTCTTTCAATCACGTTAGGTTGTGTAAGGGTTTAGATTACTCCTCCTTTTTTGGTACTGGGGATGGAACCCAGGGACACTTTGGCACTGAACTACATCCCTAACCCTTCTTATTATTTATTTTGAGACAGGGTTTCACTAAGTTGCCAAGGCTACACCCTCAAACTTGAAATCCTCCTGTCTTAGCTCTCCGAGTCACTGGGATTACAGGTGCGCGCCACCGAGCCTGGCTAGATTACTGCTCTTTGTATACACATGGCCATTGCATATTCCGAATCCCAGCGTCCAGCCTAGCAGTTGCTGAGGCGAGGCACTATCTTGCAGTCCTATGAATGGCATTAGTTCTTGACTTCTTTTAAATGTGTAAGACATTTCATGTGTTCCTGTTCCAGAGAGGAAAGGAAGGAGAGAGCCATTGCATACAGTGTGAGGTTAGTTTCTCCTCATTTGCCACCCAAATCTTGTGTATGACTCTGTCAGTATCCGTTTTCTACCATGCAGTTATGTGTCTTGCTGCATGTTGATTTAGCCTCCTCAGCATTTTTTGGCACATACCAGCAGTTTCTCAGACTTGTTTCATGAGTGTGCCTCTTCACAGGCCAGTACCTAGTAGGTATCCTCTGCAAATTGCACAGTTAGTGTCCCTCATCAAGATACTGATGACAGAAACGGAACCAGAACGATGAGTGTCAATGAGCAGACATTTGATAGAAAATGCAAGTCTGGTTTTCTAACAAGACCTGAAGGAAGGACAAGGAGAAACCGTTTTCTTAGTTAAGGAGAGGATGTAAACTGTACCTCTGGAAGACTAAGTCCTATTTGATTATGGACTGCCCTGGCCTCAGTAAGGGTACCCTGGTGGAGAGTAGTATATATGGATGCTTCTGTTGCTTAGACTCAATAACTAAGCTGAACTAAAATGTATTTCATTCCAGCTAAGGAATTTAACAGTTATTTGCCAGTTAAACAGTGTTTGATCAAGAATTGATTTGGTTCTGAAAAAGGCATTCAGGCTGAAACTGTGGCGCTTAATATACCTCAAGACTAGTGAGTTTCCATCGTATAAAAAACTGGTCCTCTTCCTGTACATGACATCTGCCCTGGAGCTTCAGTGGGAAAGTACATTTTTTTTCAGGGCTGAGGACTGAACTCGGGGCCTTGCACATGCTAGGCAAGTGCTCTGCCACTGAGCTAAATCCCCAACCCCAAAAGTACATATTGACATGGCATCACCTCCTCAAGTTCCTGGCAGAGGCTAGCAGTCCTTGCCTGAAGAGTTTATGATTGTGTTGCCAGTGGCACGTTTTTCTTTGATCGTACTATGTGATAGGTTTTACCTTGACTATACTTTCCTTTCTACATGGTGCTCCAAATTGATGTTTCCTCCAAAGAGGAAGGTTGTAACAGAGTGTCTTCTGTGCCTGGATGTTCTTGGATCTTTCTATGAATTCAAAAAAAAAAGGAAAAGGTACATCTGTGGTCTGGGGGTCTTCTCTCTGCAGGTCGAGCAGTTCTGGAGGTTTTATAGCCACATGGTACGTCCCGGGGACCTGACAGGCCACAGTGACTTCCATCTCTTCAAAGAAGGAATTAAACCCATGTGGGAGGTGAGGACCAAAGGCCTCTGACGGCTTTTTTGAGCAAGTTGTTGTTTGTTTTTTAAAACCCTACCAAGGATAAAACTGTTTTATTTTTAAAGTGTCCCCTCAAAGCTGTAGCAGTGTTTGAGAACATGGCTGGGAATCTGAATCTCTGGAGAAAGGACTGATGGAATTGCTTGACCTTGTGGGTTGGTGCTGGGTGGTGGTGTTAACAACTCAAATGGTGTCACAGCATTTGAAGAATTTTTTAAATTGTCCTTATTCCCATATTACACACATACGAATTTGTATAATGCATGATTAAAGTGGTAAGAAAGTAAAGGGCAGTAACAGGAAACCCAGAGTTGAGCTCTGTGATGTCTTTGCTGAGCCATTGGTTAGCTGTGCTCTGGCATAAAGCATCTCATCTGATGCCAGGACATTTTTGTAGAAGATGGACATAGTCACATGTCTGCCACTCATTTTTGGTTTGGTTTAGTTTGTTTTTTTGGTTTTTGGTACTGGGGTTGCTTTTGGAACTAAGGGATGCTTTACTACTGAGCTACATCCCCAAACCTTGTTATTTTTTATTCTGAGATAGGATCTTGCCCAGGCTGGCCTCAAACTTGTAATCCTCCTTCTTCAGCCTCCCTAGTTGCTGGGATTACTGGCATGTGCCACTGTTCCTGGCCTTTATGCATCTGTTATTGCTCACACAATGTTGGACCTTATTTACCTTTCAAACCTCATCTCCCATCATCTTTAAATCTGTTCCATGCAGTTAGACCAGTGCATTTTGTGCACAGACATGTTCCTGGTGCCTGCATTGGCTTTACCTACTGAATCCTGTTTGCCTCGGGACCAGCTTGGCGTTTGCTCTTGAGTGTCTCTGTCAGGTTCTGTCTTAACACTGTGCAGCTCTCTTGTTACACAGCAGCATGGGTCAGAGTGCATGGCTGTAGTTAATTGTCTTGTCTGTGTCCTCTGCTCCGTTGGACCTAAGTAGATACTGGGGCTTTGATTCTGTGTACTTGATACTTGGTAACACTCAGTGAACTTGTAGCAAGTGAAGTGATGAATGGTCTGTTTGAAATCTTTTTTTTTTTTT
>PVKS010031523.1:0-23356 GCA_004027875.1 Aplodontia rufa | reverse complement strand
AAAAAACACACAGGACATTGGTTCCCTTGAGGCTGGATATCCTCTATGGTGCTCAAGGAGGCTGAGCTCTGCTCCGCAGACCCCACTGTTCAGACCTGCTCAGGTCTCAGCATTTCTCCAGGACCAACCTACCCCAGGATGGAGTGGAGCACAGCATAATCACCTGTAACCAAACCACAATTCTCATTCAAAGCCTGCGTCTCTTCAGTGGACTAGCAAGAGGGTTGTCAGTGATTTGCTCCTGGGCCTTCATTTAGATGCATATTTGAATCCTTGCTCTGCAATGGATTACTCCTTGGCTCCAATCCTTGCTCCCCATAATCACTGGGGCCTTGGACAAGCTGTTACTGTGTTCTTGGGGACATATCCCAGAAAACTTCCAAGGCAAGCCTTTCAGTACTCTCAGCTTTAACCTTTGTTGGCTTTACTATTTCAACTGTCATGATGTGGGCATCTCCGAAGCTGCTGCCATACCCTGGAGGCTTGGACCTTTCGGACTTAATACCTTAAGAACTGATTCTATGCCTCTTTGCTCTGACCTGCCATGGCATTCAGCTCACAATAAGGAGGAAATAACAGATAAGTCCATTGACAGACAAACCTTCCTCTAATCACATGCTTATTTTAGAATTTAATTGTTGAGGAAAAGGTCTAAGAGGAAGTGTATACAAGGAATTATGAGACCCAGTTCTGAATTCTGGTGAGTTAATGGGGTTGTCTTGGAGCTCACGACACTCACAGTGTAACTAAACTTTACATATGCACTTTTGCCTTTTAATTTGTCACTCTTTTAAAGAGAATTCAGCTTCATTACTGTCAATATATGATCATACTTCTGTATTTGTATTGGAAATAATGGACAAAGGGAAAGACCATCAATTCATGAGTGAAGACTTTGCAAATAATTAGACAGTGTTTCATTTTTGGAAACTTCCCTGTCTGTTCAGTTGATACCAGTTACTGATGGTTACATTTTCAATAGAAACTTTAAAATTAGAAGATGCTGAAATTTCAGATCACAGCTTTCTAAATCCTAGAAAGGAAATCTTGGAGAGCTTTTCAATTCAGAGAAGCTCCAATTAGGGAAAAGGTCTTCCTTGTAGATGTATCAGTCTATTACAAATTCCAAACAGTCTTAATTCTCAAATGTTTTTACTTGTCCTAAAATAATCTGTCCACAAATATAAAATCATAAATAATAAATTATTTTCCCACTGTGGGACCTGCTAATGAGAAAATATGTATCATGAAAAGAAAAAAGAATTAAATAAAAGCTTCTATTTTAAAAAAATAAACCTGATTATATGAATTGGGACAATGTGACACCCTGGGCCTCCTGATATAAAATAAGAATAAAGCAGGAGCTGGAGCAGTGGGCTCAGCAGTTATGACACTTGCCTGGCATGCACAAGGATGCAAGTTCAAATCCCAGCAATCATGTACACAATGAAGTATCAGAGCAACAAAAGACACATAAAAAACTAAATAAAACTGATTCTCTCTTTCCCTCCCACTCCCCTCTGGTTCCTCTCTCTTTAAAAAATAAAAATAAAAAAAAAGAACAAAGCATCATTTTTATGATATTCGTAATAAAGATGAATATTATCAATCTAATAGTGAAGCATTAAAAAAATTTCCAAACTGGCTAATACTGTTAAAAATGTGAGCATTATAAATGACAATAACATAATAACTGCTTCTGTAAATGGAACTACACTAATTTACAACAAAACAAATGATCCAGAATTTTCTTCTGCAGTAAAGGTCACCACTGGGACAAATGTAATACTTCAGTAAGTTCTATCTTTTATATAATAGCATAATATACGTGTTAATTTCCTGATTTTTAAAACTTCAGTGGTTACATAGCAAATATCCTTAAATTTGGGCAATACACATTGAAAATTTTATCTTACAAGTTGCCCTCAAACCTATTGGGAATTAATATATGCATATAAATCAACAAAATTACCAACAAAAATGGGGTGATCACCATTGACCCTACTGAAATCAAACATTATCAGAACATATTTTGAAAAACTATACTCCTCTAATTCAGATAATTTGGAAGACACAAATTTCTACACACATAAAACATCCCCAAATTGACATAGGATGAAATTAAAATCCTAAACAGCCCAATAAAAGGCACCAAATTCCATATAGCAATTAAAAATCTTCCAAAGAAGCAAAGCCCAAGAACTGATGGATTCCCTGCTGAGCTTTACCACACCTCTGAAGAACTAACACCTCTCCTTATTAAGCTATTCCAAGAAATTAAAAAGGAAGGAACTCCCCCAAATACTTTTTATGAGGCAACCATAACTCTGATACCAAAACCCAACAAAGACACATTAAAAACTACAGGCCAATATCCCTGATGAACATCGAATCACAAATCCTTAATGAAATTCTCACAAACCGCATTCAAAAACACATCTAAAAGATAATTCACCATGATCAAGAGGGATTCCAAGTATGCAGGGATGGTTCAACATACTCAAATCAAAAAACACGATCCACCACTTAAACAGAATTAAGGACAAAAACTATATGATCATCTCAATTGACAAAAGGCCTTAGATAAAATTCAGTACCCATTTATGCTGAAAACTCTACAGAAGATAGGAATCAAAGGAACTTAACTATGTAAAGGTCATATATGACAAACCCTCAGCTAGTATAATACTAAATGGAGAAAAGGTGAAAGCATTTCCACTAAAGTCGGGAACAAGACAAGGCTGCCTCTCTTTCCACTTATATTCAATATAGTCCTCGAGACCCTGGCTGGAGCAGTCAGGCACGAGAAGGAAATAAAAGGGATAAAAATAGGAAGGGAGGAAGTCAAACTACCATTTTTTGCTTATGACATAATCCTGTATCTGGGAGATCCAAAAAACTCCACCAGAAAACTGTTTGAGCTTATCAACAGATTTGGCAAAGTATCAGGCTACAAGATCAACACCTACAAATCAATAGCTTTCCCATATGCTAACAATAATAGGGCAGAAGAAGAAATCAAGAAAATCGGTCCAACTCATAATCTCCTCTAAAAGAATAAAATACTTAGGAATTAATCTAACAAGGGAAGTAAAAGACCTCTACAAGGAAAATTATTAAACACTGAAAACAGAAATTGAAGAAGATCTGAGATGGAAAGATGTTCCATGCTCTTGGTTAGGAGGAATTAATATAATTAAAATGGCCATTCTGCCAAAAGCATTATATAGATTCAATTAAATCCTCATCAAGAAACCAATGTCATTCTTTACAGATATAGAAAATGCATTTTTCAAATTCATTTGGAATAACAAGAAACCCAGAATAACCAAAACTTTTTAAACAAGAAAGATGAAACAGGTGGTTTTGGAAAAAAAGATCTAAAATTATACTATAGAGTTGTAGTATAAAAAATAGCATGGTACTGGTATCAAAATAGGAATGAAGACCAATGGAATAAAATAGAAGACTCTGAGACAAACCCACAAATCTTTAAACATCTGATATTTGACAAAAGCAGCCAAAATATAACATGGAAGAGAGATAGCCTATTCAACAAATGGTGCTGGACAAACTGGACAGTCATTTGCAGGAAGTTGACATTAGAACCTTATTTCTCACAATGCACAAAAATAAAATCTAAATGGATCAAGAAACTAGGAATTAAACCAGCTATACAATGCTAGAAGAAAAATTAAGACTAACAATTCAGCATGTGGGAGTTGGCAAAGACTTCCTCAACAAGACTCCCAAAGCAAAAGAATTGGAATTAGTCAAAACAATCAAGAGACAACCTACAAAATGGGAGAGAATCATGGCCTGTGATCCCTGTGGCAAGGGACTGATATTCAAATTTTACAAAGAACTCAAAAAACTTGGTAACAAAAATACAAAGGGTCCAATCAGGAAATGAGCCAGATAGCTAAACAGAAGCTTCTCAACAGAGGACATTGACAAGCCAATGAATACATGAGAAACTGTTCTAAATCACTAGTAATCAGAGAAATGCAAAAACTACATTAAGATTTCACCTCACCCCAGTCAGATTGGCAAAGATGAAGAATATAAACAATATCAGATGCTGGAGGGGACTGTGGGGAGATAACACTAGCACACTGTTGGTGAGCTGCAGACTGGTCCAGCCGCTCTGGAAAGCAGTGTGGAAACTCCTCAATAAATTAGAGATGGATCCACCATACAATCCAGCTATCCCTCTTCTGGGTATTTTCCCAAAGGAGTTAGAATCTGCACATTACAGTGACACAGCAAAATCTATGTTCACAGCAGCTCAATTTACAATAGCTAAATTATATAACCAACCCACCTGCCCCTCCCTGGATGAATGGATCCAAAACCTCTGGTGTATATATACTTTATACACATTTATGATTATCCAACAACTCCTTAATAAAAATTTTTTTAAAAAATAAAATAAATATGTGCATATATGTAGGAAGAAATGTTAAAGCCAATGCAGTAAATATTAATATTTGGGAAATCTAAATGAAACTATTAAACTTTGGGAAATACAAATGACAGGATTAAAGGAATTGTGTGTACTATTTGGAAATGTTAAGTCCGAAACCACCTCCAAATAAGAACCAGTAAAAACAAAATTATGTAAATAAAAATAATTTTTAAATTAAATTAGAAAATATAACATGAAAATATTATTACTTTTAGCTAGGCATGGTAACACTCGCCTGTAATCCCAGAAGATAGGAGGATTGAATGTACAAGGCTAAGGCTGTCTTAAAATAAAAAATAAAGGCGCTGAAGTGATTAATTACAGCTCTTGCCTGGCATACATGAGGATGCATGTTTAAAACCCAGCACCACATGCACAACTGTTGGAGCAACAAAAGCCACATGAAAAACTAAATAAAACTGATTCTCATTCTCTATCTCACTCTCTCTCTCTCTGTCCCTCTCTCTCTCTCTAAAAAATAAATAAATAATAAAAATTAAAAATAAAAAGGGCTATGGTGGTAAAGCACCCCTGGGTTGAATGACCCTTTTCCCCAAAAAAGATTACCATCAAAGATGTCATTAACCAAATCTGTATTAATAAGTTACATAATTTATTAACTAAATAATTAGACATAATTCTAAACGGAATAAGATGCAAGTTTCTTCAAGTGTCTTACTCTTAAACCACTCTGTACACCTCCCCCATCAAAACATATAAAAGGACAAAATCTAGTAAGAATGTCAGACTTCATATTTTGTTACTATAACAATGGATTGTGGCTATCTTTCCCTATTAGTAAATAAACATAAAAAGCACAGTATTCAATACAGAATTTCTTACCACCTAATGCTCTGGGGTAGTCTCTTTACTATTTTATTTTCCTCACTGAATGGTATGATAGTTGATTACATCACCAGTTTTATTCTGTAATGAAAAGTATGCAGAATTCCAGTGACAAGAGGGATCATTCTGGTACACCCTTTGCCAGTAAATCTGAACTATTTTCTATTACTTAAGTGTTTCTTTTCAGATTTCTATAAAATTCATTTATACAGACAAATTTTCAAACTTTAGTGAAAAAGTAATTTTATATTTAGAACCTTCTTTTTAAAAGCAAAAATGACAAAAGGCGTGACAGAAGGCTGACCTGCTAAATAAAATTAACAGCCGATTCCTTACAAAGACAAGATGATTAAAAGAAACCTATGTAGCAACTCCAACCAAGAGTAATTTAAAAATAAAGTACCAGTATATATAATACATACAAAAATTAAAATCTTAAGTCAGAAGATAGCACTAGGAGCAATTAGACTAGTTAGAATGGAGAAGTAATTGAATATTATCATCTCTTCATAATTTCTTACAAGTTCAAAGCAAAAATTCTTAAGACCAATACAAAAAGTAACATTTCATTCTAATTTTTAAAAAATGATTAATCTAGGAATAGGGGGGGAAAGTAACAAAAAAGCTAATTAAAACACAGCCATTCACTATTGCGCCCAGCTTGACAAATGTACAAATGTGTGTGTGTGTGTGTGTGTGTGTGTGTGGTGTGCTGGGAATTAAACTAAGTCCTTGCCCATGCTAGAGAAACACCCTTAAGGTACACATCCCATCCCTGAAGTTGGAGACTCCTGGCCTAACCACCTCATCAAGGCCCACCTCTCAAAACCATCACACTGAGACTGAAGTGTTAACAGAGGAACCTTGGAAAGACACACCCAATTAAACCACAGCCTCCTGATAAACAGGAGCCCAGAGAGTTGATCACCAGTAGATGTGCCCTGCATGAGCGTCCTTCAGGAAGAACTGAAGGACATTAGATTTGGAACTCAGATCTTGATGAAGGCAGAAAGATCTCTGTAAAGCAAATTGATGACAATTATAAAAGCTAGTGTTACTTTTGTTTTCTACCTGGATCTAAGAGGATAATGTAGCCCAAAAAATCCAATCTTATTTTATTTACAGTATTAAATACACAATATTTACATGTGTAACACTGTGAAATCAGTAATTGTTAAATATTTCTGAGATGCCATAAGAAAATCAAACATGTGCCCAGAAGTGGTTGAGTAAGACAGACTTTTACTTCTACACTCATAAAAAGGATCCAATGAACAAGCACATTTGAGCAGGCAGTCTGCCTGCTTATATCTCTACCTGGCACAATCCTACCCTTCACTCTGATTGGAGGAGTCCAGGGGTACAAACTTCGCATTTGGCTAATATAGAATTAGGGTGGGTATAAGAAAAGAGCTATGGGTGTAATGGGATATCTGATAAGGAGTTTAAAAATGGATTATCTCTGACCACAGGGTTCCCAACCTAAGATGGCTTCCTTTTATATGCAAATCTTAAGACTATATTCTGAAAATGGGCATCAGATTTCTTATTTCTCACTGTAACTGAAGGGGTGGGATGGAGAGGTACAGCAGCAGCATTCTCTATACTACCAAAGTTAATATGGCAGTAGATTCACATCACAGTGTTGTCTCTTCATGTGTTAAATGGAACCTCCACTGGAATCACAAAGAAATACATAAAGGACATACCCAAAATGAGAGGTAAGGGGGCTGGAGCGGTGGCTCAGTGGTTACGGTGCTTGCCCAGCGTGCACGAGTATGCCAGTTCAAACCCCAGCACCACGTACACAAGTAAGGGTCTGAGCAACGAAAGCCACATGAAAAACTAAATAAAATTTGTTTTCTTTTCCTCTCCCTCTGTATCCCTCCCTTCCTCTCTCACTGTCCCTCTCTCTTAAAAAAAAAAAAAAGAGAGAGGTAAGGGAATTAATATGCTTCACTACAACCATCAACTAAGTAGGAGAGAAGATAATCATATAATGAAGGAGGTCACACTGAATCAAAGCTTGTCCTGATCTCCTGATAAGGATGCAAGCCTGAACCAACAGTGAGCCCTGCTGTCATTATAAGCACAAAAAGTCACATCAAACCATGAGCTCACCCAGTCCGTTACGACTGCATATGACTCCATCTTAGGTAATTACTTCATAATAATACCACTTCTGAAAAAAAGGCCTTATTCCTAGGTGTGGAGTTAGAACCTAAACATATCTTTTGGGGAGGACATGATTTATTCCATAATTCACCAGCCCTATATTCCTGAGAGATTTAGCAGTAGATGTTGAATTTTGTTTTGTCATGTGATTTTTTGACATCAATCCATAAATCATATGACTTCTTCGGATTGTCACTAAAGAACTTCAGGCCTTGAATAAAGGAGAAAAATAAAACCCCATGATCGGAACACACAGGAACTCTGGGACAGCATCAAGACAACAATCCTGAGAGTCACTGATATAAAAGAGAGCAGAGATACAGGCTAAAGTCATTAAGAAAATTTTCAATGAGACAATAATAGAACTTTCCCCTTATCAGAAATGAGACAAACATCTAGATACAGGAAGCATGTAGGACCCCACATACACAAGGTTAGAACAGAACCTCTCCAAGACACATCAAAATCAAAATGCCTAACTTAGAAAATAAGGAAAGAATACCAAAAGCTATGAAAGAACATCAAGTCACATTTAGTGGTAAGCCAATGAAGTTCACTTATGACTTCTCAACTCAGACCTTAAAAATCAAGAGAGGGCCTGGTATGATACATTCTCCAAGCTCTTAAAAAACAACAACAAGAACAACAACAAAAAACCCACACAGCTGGCAGCCAAGATTACTATACCTAAAGCTCTCTTTGAAATTCAATGCAGGGAAATAAAAACTGTCCATGACAAGGATAAACTGAAAACATTCTTGACCACCAAGCTAGCACTATAAAGAAAACTCAGACATAAACTGCACACAGAAGAACTCCAAAACTCCTAAATAGATGAAGATGAACAGAAGAGTAATCAACCAAATGAGATTCAAGACAGAATTAAATATAACAAATAATGAAAATGGCAGGAAACCACAACAAATATTCATAGTAACACTGAACACGTGTTCTCAGCTTACCAATTAAAAGACAACAAAATTACCAGAATGTATCAAAAAACAAGATCCAACAATATGCTGCTTGCAAGAGACTCATAGGCAAAGACCCTCAGGGGCTGAATATAAAAGGATGGAAAAAAATATGTTATGCAAACAGGGTGCAAAAACAAGCAAGAGTAGCTATTCTCCTACCAGACAAAGCAGATTTCAAGCAAACTTTAACCAGAAGAGACGAGACCAACTACATCCTAGTAAAGGGAAGGATAGTAAATATATATGCCACAAATGTCAGTGCACCTAATTACATAAAAAAGAACCACCACCACCACCAAAAAAACTTCCTTGACATTAAATCTCAGACCCCAATCTAGTAATCCTATGTGACTTCAACACACCCTTAACCACCAACAGACAGGTCATCAAAGCATAAATTCAGTAAAACTACTTCCAACCTAAATAGTACTATAAATGAAATGGACCTACTAGACATCTACATTATATTGCATCCCCAAACAGTTCAATTTACTTTCTTTTCAGCAGCTCATGGAACCTTTTGCAAAATAGACCATATTCTAGGTCACAAAGAAGTCTTAGCAATAAAAACCCAAAACAATAACCCTTATATAATCCCATGAATCCTATCAAATCATAATGGAATAAAAGCAGAAATCAACAGCAAGAAATACAATTGAAACTACATAAACACATGGTGATTGAACAATACTACTCTCTTAACGGATCATAGAAGAAATCAAGCAATTCTTGAAAACAGAAATATAACATGTCAAAATCTCTGGGACAGTATAAAAGCAATTCTAAGAGGAATATTTATACCACTGATTGTCAACATTAAAAAAAAAAGAAAATAAGGAGACTGTTTCCCAAACCATCCAACCCAAATAACCTTATGATTCACCTACCTCAAGGCCTTAGAAAAGGAAGAGCAAGGTTATTCCAAAATCAGTAGAAGACAGGATATAATAAAGATCAGAGTCGAAATTAATGAAATAGAGAATAAAAACATAATACACAAGGATCAATGTAACAAAGGATTGGCTGCTTGAAAAGATACAGAAAATTGATAAACTCTCAGTCCAACAAAGCAAAAGAGAAGACTCAAATTGACAATTTTTTAGAGATGAAAAAGGAGATATCACCACAGAGACTTCTGAAGCCCAGAGAGTCATTAGGAAATAATTTGAAAATTTATACTACAATGACCTGGGAAATCTAGAAGATACTGAACAAAATTTCTAGATACACATCACCTGCCCAAATTGAAACAGACACAGAGAACCAAAACAGACCAATATTAAGGAATGAAATTAAAACATCAATTAAAAGCTTCTCAACAACAAAAAGCCAGAGACCAGATAGATTCTTTACAGAGTTCTTCCAGATCGTTAAGGAAGTTCTAACAGTAGTCTGTCTCAAATTATTCCATGAAAGTGAAAGTGAAGGTACAGTCCCACGTTCATTCCAATAAGCCATTTAACCCTGATACCAAAACCAAATCTCCATCAAGGGAAGAAAACGAGTCTAATATTCCTGATGTACACAGATACAAAAATAATATGTTAGCAAACTGCATTCAAAAACACATGAAGAAATTAATACACTATTATCAAGTGGGCTTCATCCCAAAGACTCAAAGCTTTTTCAAAATATGCAAATCAATAAATGTAAATACCACTTCATAGAAATAAGGAAAAGATTCTATAATCATGTGAAGTGATGCAGAAAAGGCCTGGGATAAAATTAAACATTCATGTTGTGGTCTGACTGTATCCACAAAGGTTTCATGTGTTGGGAGATTGGTACTCCCTATGACAGTACTGGGAGAGGTATAGAAAAGGCAAAGTTCAAGTGGAAATTAATTAGGTCCACTTTTGAAAGGAGCTAATATAATTCTTCTGGAACCCTGGCTAATTCTCCTTATAGAGTTTTTATAAAAGGAAAAGTCTAACCCCCGAGTTGCTATCTGGCTTCCTATGTGACTTCTCCTTCTTGCACATGTTCTGGCAATGACGTCATCCATCACTAGGTGATGCAGCCAAGGGGACCCTCACCACAGCCAGCAAGCACCATGCTGCATATTTTTCAGTCTCCAGTATACTGAGTTAAATAAACCTCTTTCTGTATAAGTTACTTAGCCTCAGTATTTTGTTTAACAATGGAAAGCAAACTAATATAGAAGCTGAATAAAATTTGAAAGGTCACAAAGATAATCATAGTGATAGTGATATACAAAGTTTGGAAATCTGTGTATTTGAAGAAAATGCAAGATCATAATTTGTGCACAAATGAAATGTTTTGTTCTCTAGACTAGACTCTAGATAAAGATAACCTTTATCTCAAAGATTTATATGCAGGAGACATAACATGACCAAGCAAAATTTCAGGATTATTCTAGTATTGGTATGTAGAAAGATTAGAGGAGAAGAGATCAGAATACAGTCTTACTAGTCATTATGACAAATAATGACAAAGCCTTATTAGAATGGTACTGCTGAAGAAATATATCAACAAAAGAATGATTGTGGTAGGGTGGAAGGAAGGAAAATTAACTGGTATTTGTGGGATATTAGTGGGAAAGTAAATGACAGGGTGAGTGATAAAACCACCAGAATGAAAGAGCAAATCCAAAGGTCTGGAAGCCAAGATGAAAGGCTTTCTACTGGGTCACAAAAGCTGTCCATCAGGATTAGATAAAAAGCCTTGCCAATTTGATATGAAAGTAAAATATTCATATATCTAGCAGGCAATTGGCAACAAGAGACTAGAGCTTGGGAGAGATGAAAACTGGAGACAAAAACTTTAGAATTCACTAACAGCAAACAAAACACATTCTAATGTTGTACACATTCTAGAGCATGTAACCACTGACTATGTGCTACCTTAGAGCAGTGGTCACTTTTTAAAAATGTCACTTAATGATTAGCATGGTTCTGAATCCATGGGAAGCTCTCAGTAAAATATTACAGAGTAGAGGGAGCAAAGAAGGGAGTAAGGCTACGCAACCTGTTAATGGTAGAATCTGGAGCTCAGGTCTCCTGATTCTTTCCACTATACCACAACACAGATACACATATATGCATAGGATCCCTTATCAATTTGGTTTAAGAAATGAACATAAAGGACAAGAAATGAACTTTGGGGATTGTTGGTTTCTAGGGTTAGAAGGAAAAAGAAAGAAGGGAAGACAGCAAAGACAGACAAGAATATGGGGGAAATTTAACAGAGCTGTATCACTGATTAAAGGATATTTTTTTAAAAAGGAATCCACTGTCAACTGTATCAAATATACACATATGCCACAGCCAGTGTTTCTCTGATCTCTTAAGTCAATGAGGTACAATGCAGGGGAAAGTCATTTTAAAAAAAAAAATATATTAGCAATTTTAACTTCCCTTTCATGGGATTTTATATATATAGTATTACTCATAGTAGAGGTTATATAACTATTAATCTTCAATAAATTTTATCTCTATAAAAATACATAACAAGAAATAAAGCCATTATAGAGTTGGGTTAAATAAAAATTAACAGAACAGATGAAATCTAAAGCAAAAAGCAACAACTAAAATTATTTACATGTATTAAGACAGCAACAAAGTACATAAAATACCAGAGGTTTTACCTTAAATCTCTTGTCCTGCAATACTTTCTTGATGGCAACCAGTTCTCCTGAATCACAAAGTTTGGCTTGATATACCACACCAAATGACCCATTTCCAATCACTTTAGTGTCTGTATAGCTGACTTCTTGTGGCCTGTCTGGACCCTGCCCGGGAGTTGCCACCACTGTGGTCACCTTGCTACCATCCTTGTCTCCTAAAGGAAGGAAGGAAGGAAGGAAGGGATTAAAAAAAAAAATGAGAACTGTACAGAATTATATGAGAAAATTGCCAAAACATGAAAAGTAAACTATATTCTTTACAAGTTATTTTTAAATGCTCGTCTTACTTTATCATTTATAATTGTTTCAATTATATTTTTAACCTCCATTTATTCAGTCATTCTATAAATCAGTCACCATGCTGTTTATATACAATGCATTATTTACCGAAAACAAAAACCTACAAAGTAGACACTGTTTTCCCATATAAAAGTAAAAAGAAAAATGTTAAATTTGCCAAGGGTCAAATAACCAATGGTGGGCCCACAGGGGATCTAGTCTTAAGTATAACTCTAAACATCCTACTTCCCTCTTCAAGGCCTCCTTATTTACTAAAAAATAAAATATGTGCAACTGAAAATGTCTATATATGCTAACTCTATTCAGACCACTCTGCCTGTAGGAAGGTTTTGAATTTTTGCTTCCCAGTACTTTATGTTTTTACTAAAAATCAGGATAGTACTTCTCAGAATATGGTCAGATGGAGGAAAAAATGTTAATTTGGGGCTAACGGATATAAAAGTCTAAAAGCGAAATGAAATAGGCTCTGAAATAAGCCCCATTTATAGCAGTTTGCTGGCTCTGCTCACCCAGTCTTCTCCTTACCTTGTTTGCTTTCCTTTATTATCTAGCAGTAATCCAAAAGTTCTCTTTAATTCAAGAACGAGAGCCACCTCCTAAACTAGGCATAGTCCACAATCATTTTGTTCTCTGAATTCTTCAACTATTCTGAACTATACTAGGCTACCTACCATTTAAAGAGCTTTAAATTGTTCTTTTTGTGATACCAGAATACAAACCAGTTCTAGAGACTAGAAACATCTTAAAAATAGCAATTATGTCTCCTGCTTCCTCTCTTTCCTGGAAAATCTAAAACTAGTTCTCAGTACAATATAAATTCTTTAGATTTATTGACTAAACTGTATTTTTTATCCCTGTTCCATTATATCAAATATATTTTCAAAATCCTAACTGAATTCATACTAACTTAATGAAAGAAAAGCAATATAATACAAGCATATTCCCATTCCAAAAACAAATGGCTAGTTAAATGAAAAACAAGAAAGTTGTGGCATACCATAATCAATATTATAACCATTTAAATTAAATGAAGAGATATTCTAAACAAAAGCAAATAAGCAATGTCTGTGAGATTAACTCTCTTGCTTTAAAACTTAAAAGAGCTTCACAACAGATACAGAAGCAATAAATGAAAGCAATCAGTGATTTCTATATAAGTTAACTACATGATTTACAGGTAGTCTATTTTATAATATGGTCCGTTGTCTTGAGCATTTACACCTTTAGTTCTCAGGTAAAACACCTCAGAAAAGTACGATTTAATTAGCACAAACCTAATACCACTTGTGGAAGTAACTCAAATTTTGTCAACACCATTTTTTTAAAGAGAGAAGGACAGAGAGAGAGAAAGAGAGAATCAATTTTATTTAGTTTCTCATGTGTTTTTCGTTGCTCCAACACTTCCGTTATGTACATGGTGCTAGAGTTTAAACTTGCTTCCTCATGCATGCCAGGCAAGCACAGTAACACCCAAGCCACCACTCCAGCCCTGTCCTTCTTTAAAAAACAAAACAAAACAACAACAACAACAACAACAACAAAAAGTTATGTATACTTTGAATGCATATAAGCCACTGCACAAGCCAGGTAAGGAGCAGTTCTCAATGTTTTCAAATTCTTCCTTCAAGTCTGAACTCCCAGTAAGAATAAATCCTAGAAACAAATCCTAAAACCTAGTGTAATCTAATTAACTCTAAATTATCATGTTGTATCCCCCCAAAGACTGACTTTATTAACCTTTACTGCAACTTTTCAGATTGACTATATAAATCCTACTAAAATTCATTTTCTCCTCATTTAAAAAATAAACCTTTCTCTTCCTATACTTTTAGCATTTCTGAAGACAAATTTAGTCCTTTGAACTTAAAATTCTAAAAGAAGAGATCTAGAAAGGTTAGATCCAGAAATATTAAAATCCTAAGTATGAAATAAATTCTTATAATCCAATTGTCCCAAAGAAGATCCAAAGCAGCAATGATTTTAAAAAGTCTGACAGTCCCCCAGATATTACAAGAAAAAAGATGTCAAAAACTTTGAAATAATAATTTCACTGAGCAGGTTGCTTGAAAAATCTCAGAAAACCTCACAAATTATCTTAATTAAGGTGGCTCAGCGGTTGGAATGCTTGCTTGGCATGTGCAAGGACCTGGGTTCAAACCCCAGTACCACATATACAACTAAGTGTCTGAAAAACAAAGGCCACATGGAAAAATAAATAGAATTGTTTCAATCTCATTCTCTCCCTCTCTCTTAAAAAAAAATTAATTAATTAAAAGATCTTAAGACTAGCCACTGTACCCCACAGTTTCAATGAAAAACAAAAACTGTTCACAATACAACAAAAAGTTGTGCTTTTCTACTGTATAATTGTATTTCAGTAAAGAAGACAGCAACCACAGCTTTGTTTTCGCTCCAGTAAGAGAACTGACACAATATAAGCATTTTTAATGACTTTCCCCACTTTGTTTGAGAATAAGCCATAAAAGATAGCCATCACAACCCTGGAATTTAGGATTTCTTCATTCCAAATTTTACCACGTCCAGGAAGGTCTATGTTACCATCATGATTTGCAAAAGGAAACAGCATAAATGAAATAATTTTGCTAAAATATCAAAAGTAGAATGGAAAGATAAAATGTTTTATCTACACTGCAACTCAAAGAAATTCTTCGACTCTCTTTATTTTAATCTGAGCTTTGGTGTTGACAAGGACTAGTCCTTTCACTCTCTTGTATATCTAAATAGTTAGTACTTACAATCTTCGCAGGAATTAAAAGATTTAGTCTTGTTTTCTATCAAGTAGTTAGAAAAACCATAGAGAATGCTTATAGGATATACCTTACTAACATGAAATGTCTGGGAACACTATCAGCAATGGCTCTCAGGCTTTCTACAGACCTCAAACATCCTGAAATTTTTATTCCAAAATCATCAAGCTCTTCACAATGCTGTATCAATGAAAAAAATGGCAAAGTAACACCAGGGATGACATAGCATAAACATTACTAGCACCGGCTGTCGGCAGCTATCATGCCAAGGAAAAGCATGTCCCATTTGGCACTGTAACCAGCTGACTTAGCAATAAGATAGTAACTGTATAAAATGTCATTGTTTACAAAGAATTTTCCCATTCAATGCTTCATTTACTTTAATATAGACAATAAATAGAGATATATTATTATTTCTACTATGCAAATGAGGGACTAGAAAAGAATAACATCTTAAATCTTGAAGTATCCCAACTCCTTCAACGCCTCATGCTGCCACTGCTATCTTTCTGCTGTTTCTGAAATACTAATTTCTTATGCTTTTCCTACCTCATCCCAGGAGATATTTCCAAAAAAAGGAAGTCAGGGAATAGCCGAGTACCTTTAACAGTTTTCAGGCCATAACCAATTACTCTTTACTAACGAAAGAGCCATTTCCAAACCTATTTTGGCAACTTTAGGCTTTGAAATATATGCAAAAGAAAAAGCTTATGAAAAATCAACTTCAAAACAATTATTCTGTCTCATCCAAACAATTTAACATTTGGCACTAGCAATAGGATTATTTTGGACCACAGCAATTAAAGCACACTGTTACCAAGAGAGCAAAATCCTCAGTTAAAAAACAAACAAAAAACCAAAAATCTTAACAAAGTTGTCATGTTCGAAACTGTCCCTAATACTAAATTTCCTAGAATATATTGTATAGTAGCTCTCATACTAATTCTATGATACAAGTCATGATAATAAAATTGATCTTCAGAAATCAAAAGGACACAAATAGGAAAAAAAGAAGTCAAATCATCTCTGTTTGCCAATGACATGATCTTCTATCTAGAAGACCCAAAAAACTCCACCAGAGAACTTCTAGAGCTAATAAATTAATTTGGCAATTTAGCAGGATACAAAATCAACACTCACAAATCAACAGCTTTCCTATACTCCAATAGCCATTCAGCTGAAAAAGAAATCTGGAAAATCATCCCATTTAAAATAACCTCAAAAAAAAAAAAAAAAAAAGCTTGGGAATTAATCTAACTAAGGAGGTGCAAGATCTCTACAAGGAAAATTATAAAACACTGAAGAAATCAAAGAAGACTTTAAAAAATGGAAAGACCACTCATACTCTTGGATAGACAGAATTAATATGGTCAAAATGGCCATATTATCAAGAGCAACTTCCATTAAAATACCAATGTCATTCTTCATAGAAGTGGGGGGGGGGTCTTAAAATTTATTTGGAAGAATATGAGACCCAGAACAGCCAAAGAAACCTGAGCAAGAAGATTCAGAGGTATTCATTACAATACCCGATTTCAAATTATACTACAGAGCTACAATAACAAAAACAGCATGGTATTGGTATCAAAACAGACATGGAGACCAATGGAATGGAAGACAGACAACCTACGTATTTACAGCCATCTGATACTTCACAAAGATATCAAAAATAAATTGTGGAGGGCTGGAATGGTGGCTCAGCGATTACAGCACTTGCCTGGCATGCATGAGTACACGAGTTCGAGTCCCAGCATCATGTACACAATGAAGCCTCAGAGCAATGACAGTCACATGAAAACTAAATAAAAATCCCCCTTCCTCACTGTCCCTCTCTCTTTAAAAATAAAAATAAAAAATAAATGGTGGAGCAGCTGGAGCGGTAGCTCAGTGGTTGGAGCACTTGCCTGGATGTACAAAAACCCATGTTCAAACTCCAGCACCACATACACAACTATTTGTCAGAGAAACAAAGACCACATGAAAAAATAAATAAAATTAATTCTCTCTTTCTCTCTCTCTCTCTCAATAAATAAATGAGAAAAGATAGCCCTTTTAACAAATGTTACAGGGAAAACTGGCTATCTGTATGTGGATGAATGAAATTACATTCCTCTTTCACCCTGCACAAAATCAAATCAAAATGGACCAAAGACCTAGGAATTAGACCAGAAACCTTGCCAAGTGCCAGAAGAAAACACAGGGTCAACACTCCATCACATGTGTGCAGTCATGACTTCTTGTGTGCAGTCATGACTTCTCAACAAGACCCCTAAAGCTCAAGTAAGAAAATCAATATTCAACAAATGCATCAAATTCAAAAGCTTCTGCACAGAAAAGGGAACAATTCTATGTGTGAAGTACAAGCCTATAGAATGGGAGAACATGCTTGCCAGCTGCTCCTCTGACAGGACTAATATCCGGAATACATAAAGAACTTAAAAAAAATAAATAACCCCATCAATGAATGGGGGAAAAACCTAAATAGACATTTCTCAACAGTAAAAACACAAATGACCAACAAATATATGAAAACATTTTCAACATCTCTAACACAGGGGAAAGCACATCAAAACACTACTAAAATTCCATCTCACTCCAGCAAGAATGGTAATTATCAAAAACACACAAATAATAATAATAAATGCTGGCAAGGTTGTTGGGAGAGAAGTTATACTCACGCATTGCTGGTGGAACTGCAAATTAGTACACCATGTTGGAAAGCAGTAAGGAGATTCCTCAAAAAACTAGGAATGGACCCCAGCTATCCTGCTCCTTGGTATTTATTCAAAACAATTAAAATCAGCATACTATAACAATAGAGCCACTTCAGTGTTTATATACACCAGCACAATTCACAACATCCAAATTATGCAATCAGCCCAGGTGTCCATCAACAGATGAATGGGTGAAGAAAACTCCACTGCGTATATAAAACACACTTTCTTGATCCATTCATCTGTTGACAGGCTGATTCCATAATTTGGCTATTGTGGTACAGATACACAAAAGAGTTTTACTCAGCCATGAAGAATGAAATTATGGTATTTACTGGTAAATGGATGGAAATTATGCTAAGTGAAATCAGCCAGACTCAGAAAATCAAGGGTCAAATGCTTTCTCTCCTCTGCGGAAGCTAGAGCAAAATAAGGGGAAACAGGTAGTAGGGGACAGGGATCAGATACTATAAATACATAGGGAAGATCAGTGGAGTAGAAGATGGAGAAAGAAAGGGAAGGAAGAAGGATGTGAAAGGGGAAGAAATATGCAACAAATTTAAACAAAATAGGCTACATGCATATATAAATGTACCAAAGAGAATTTCATCTTTATGTATATGCAGGAAGTACCAATCAAAAATAAGATCAGTAGAGAAAGGAGAATAGGGAAGGGAGTAAGGAAGGGAAAGACAGGTGAATGGGGATTATATTAAATTCCTTGCCTATATGGTTTTTGTCAAAATGAACCCAACCACTATATACAACTAGAATGCTTTTAATAAAAAACAAGCAGTTTATATCTAATAAAGCACATATATACACTGTTTGAGAAAAAATTTCCAATAGCTCTTAACAGAATGATGACTCCAATGAAGGTGTACCCACAAAATAAAGTATAAGGTAACCATTACAGGACAAGATAAATCCATTATCTATCTATCTTTCTGGAGCGGGAAGGAGAAGGTGTGGTTTAATATTGTGGAGAAACAAATGACGCTATGAGAATCTGATGTTGTGATACAGAATAAAGTTTAATACTGTGTGTAAGAAACAAGAGGGAAAGAGTCTGATTCAGTAATGAAATGTAGAAAGGCTCTGGAATTAGTCTATCAGGATTTAAATCTTTGCCCCATCCCATCTACTTACTAACTACGAGACCCTGCGGGAGTTAATTTAAAAATTTTTTTGTATTAAGGTCTTTTTGTATTCAGGCTTCTTTACCATAATAACGGTATTGATCTCAGAGTACTAAAGGTTAGTTTTATGTAAAACTACTTATGTAAAACAACAAATCCATATAAAAAGGATTTGGCAAGTATTTACTACCATCATTAACTACTGTTCCAAAAAAAAATAACCTGAATGTGTGGGTATCCAGGAGACAAGCATAATAAATATGGAGATACTATCATAAAAACATGAAATTTCATAGTTTGTGCACAATAAGGTCTAAAAGAATTTAGAATAGTAAGATTCACTTGGCTGGATAGAATTATCTGGACAATTTCATAGAATAATAATCTGACCTAGGTCCTTATACATGCACAGCATTTAGATAGGAGAATGAAAATGATAGTAATGAAGCTGCTCTAACTAGAAAAAAAAATGATTAAAAAAATTGGCCTTCAAATAATGCCACTGTCAAGTACAATAGCAGAGCGGAGGGAACTGGCTCCAGGCCCTCTGGCCAGAGGACTCCTGGGATCCTCAATTACAATTAGAATCCCCACATACGATATAAATTTCCTGTTTGAATTAGAACACAGAATTATATAGTCTGCTTTCCATCACAATAGAGAAATCTTAAAGATATAAACCACAATAGACCCCTCATGAAACAATGGAAAGATGGTATACAATAAAACCACTTTCTTTTAAAGGATGCTATATTAGGCTACAATTTTTACAAAAGCCTTAGCAAGTTTAGGCAGATCCCAGAACGATATGTGCAGCCTACTTACCAATCTTTCAAACACAGAGTTTTACCTGTGAAAGTTTTCATTATCTTATTTTTTAAGTCTTTTGAAGTCACTCATCAGAACAATTAAATTTGAGATGAACAAATGTTAACTCTGTGACATGAACCATATCCAAAGTGTGGAGTGAGCATCCAAAAATCAAAAGACCACTTCAAGGATATTTAAATATTTAGGAGAGTCTAGCAATGACATTCTAATTTTATATAAATCAGAAATCTCAAAATTGAACATAAACCCTTAAATCTTATGTTTCTTTTCTTATGCAACAATTTAAGCACTCTTTAACCATAAATCTTCTAGGAAATAAGCCATACAACTGAAACAAACTGAGCAAAGTCCAAGACATACTCTGGTGACCTTGCTATGGTGAGCTAAGTCTGCAATGACTAGATCTATAAAAATTTTCTCTACCTCAAGAATAAAGCCTTGTGTACAAACAGCAGAGGTAAAAGATTGCTACAAAAGTCCAGAGAAACCAACACACCACCTGAGACACAAAGTACACCACACAGAAGGCATAAAGCATTTCATGATATTTCCTATTAACAAAAGTATTACTAGGAAAAAATATCACTGCCTATCATTTTCAAATCATGAAGAGAAATAAGTTATTTTCAGGCAACACTGAACCTATCTGAACAAAATAAAACATTGGGGGAAAAAATCTAACCAAGAAGGTGAAATACATTTGGCAATGAAAATTATAAAACACTAAAAATATTTTTTAAAATTAAAAAGGTGTGGGGGTGGTAGGCACTGGAGCAGTGGCTCAGCAGTTGGAGCACTTTCCTGGCAAGCATGAGGACTCAGATTCAGACGCCAGCACCACAAAACAAATAAGTGTTGGAGAAACAAAGACCAGATGAAAAACTAAATAAAACTGATTCTCTCTTTTTCTTACTCTCTCCCTCTGGAAGGAAGTAATGAAATAAATTACAGAACACTGAAGAAAGAAATTGAAGATGACTTTAGAAGATGGAAAGCACCCCCACCCACCATGCTCTTGGACAGGTAGAATCAGTATTGTCAAAATGGCCATATTACCAAATGTAATAATCAGATTCAATACAATTCCCATCAAAATACTAATGATATTCTTTACAGAACTAGAAAAACCAGTCCTAAAATTCATATGGAAGAGTAAAAGTTCCAAAATAGCCAAAACAATATTAAGCTTAATTAAGAATGATGGTGGTGGCAACACAATACTTGATCTCAAATACAGAGGTATAGTAACAAAAACAATATGGTCCTATCATAAAAATAGATATGAAGACCAAAGGACCAGAGTAAGTCACAAAGGCAAATCCACATAGATACAGCATCTGATCTTTGACAAAGGTATCAAAAATAAATGGTGGAGAAAAGACAGCCTCTTTAACAACTGGTGCAAGGAAAACTGTATATCCACAGGCGGATGAATGAAATTAGATCCTTATCTGTCATCCTGCACAAAAGTCAAATCAAAATGTATTAAAGACTTAGAAATTAGACCAGAAACTTCACAAGTGCCAGAAGAAAACACAGGGTCAATACTCCATCATATAGGTGCAGGCATGACTTCCTCAACAAGACCCCTAAAGCTCAACAAATAAAAGGAAGATTCAACAATGAGATGCCATCAAATTCAAAAGCTTCTGCACAGAAAAGAAAACAATTAAGAGTGTGAGGTGAGAGCTTACAGAATAGGAGAAAACCATTGCCAGTTGCTCCTCTGACAGAACTAATATCTAGTATATAGGAAAAAAACCTTAGCATCAAATTAATAATAATAATAATAATAACAACAACAACAACCCAATCAATAAATGGGCAAAAGAACTAAACAGACATTTCTCAAAAAAAAAAAAACCCCTACAAATTGCCAAGAAATACATGAAAAATTGTTCAATATCCTTAGCAATCAGGGAAATGCAAGTCAAAACTACACTTAGATTTCATTTTACACCAATTAAAATGGCAATCATCTAGAGTGCAAATAACAAAAACCACTGGCAAAGATGCGCATTGTAGGTGGAACTGCAAATTAGTACAAATACATTGGAAAACAGTATGAAGATTCCTCAAAAGACTAGGAATGGACCCACCATATGACACAGATAACCCATCCCTTGGTATTTATCCAAAAGAACTAAATTCAACCTGCTCTTGTAATAATGCATTCTACTTATTAAAAAAGTTTATAGCAGCACAATTCACAATATCCAAGTTATGGAACCAGCCTAGGATTCCCTCAATAGATGAATGGATGAAGAAAATGTGTTTTATATACTCAATGGAGTTTTACTCAATTATAAAGAAGAATGATATTACACCATTTACTGATAAATGAATGGACCTGGAGAACACTGTGCTAAGTGAAATAAGCCAGACTCAGAAAAGTGAAGGGTTGAATGATTTCTTTCAATTATGTAAGCCAGAGAGTGATGAAAAATGTTTTTAAAAAGAGGATCTCCTGAAAATAGAAGGGAGAACAGTGGAGTACAGGAAGGGGACTCAGGGGAGGGGGAGGAAGAAGGGATAAGAAATAGGGATTGGAGAATGAAACTGACCAAATTATGCTATGTGCATGTTTCGATATATCACAATGAATCCCACTTTTATGTATAACTATAGCATACCAACTTTAAAAATTAATTAATAGAAGACCAACAGAGCAGAAGAAGGGGTTAAGGGGAAGGAAGGAAAGAAGGGAAAGGGGTAGTGCTTGGGATTGAAATGGAGCAAACTGTCTTATGTGCATTTATGAATATGTCAAAACAAACCACATAATTAAGTAAAACCATTTAACGCTAATAAAAACATAAATAAAAAAAGATTATGGTTTTCAGAAGAAGAGAAACTGATTACTGTTAATTTTTCAGGTTTTTAAAATCAAAGTTCAAAAAAAATTCTTTATCCTAAATAAACAAAAAAAGTTAGAAACATGAAGATTAATTAGCAAAGTAAATAAATAGGAACTGAGGCCCGTAGAATCAGAACTAGACAAATTCTAAAATGAACTATTCTTGTTATAAAATAGGGTCTATTTTATGCTATGGAATCTCCAGCCAGAGTACAAATGCTCATGTACCTTGGAGGAAATCAAATCATAAAGAAATACCAACCAAGCAGCTCAATCAGTCCAATCATTCCTAACGATCAACAGCATAATAAAAATTTCAGGGAGATTTCTATGTATCCTTGACATGATTAAAAACAAGAACAAAAAATTCCTAACAGGGCCTTTTCTCTTAGATACTGTTCATCTCCTTATGATTCTAGCTAAAGCTGAGAAAAACAAAATAAATTACTAAATTTCCTTTGGGGACAAGAGTAGTTATTAAAAAAAAAAAAAAAGAAGAGGCAGGGAAAACAAAATGGACAGATATCACACAGAGGCTAGCTTATGGAGGTGTGTGTTTCCCTGTATCTCACTTCTAGAAGGAAAAGAAACCACAAGGTGACAGAGGATAAAGATGAAGAAACAAGTCTAGGGTATCT
>PVKS010031522.1:0-23379 GCA_004027875.1 Aplodontia rufa | reverse complement strand
TCACTTTATTAAATTTTGACCCTTGAATATAGTACATGTTTTTAAAAATACTACCCTGCATGATGAAGTGGAAAGTCTGAGTAAAGCACTTCTACTCGACACTGAAGAACAATGGTCCTCTCGAGGAGAAGCTCTTGTGCAATTGTTTTGAGCTGAGTACCGATTCGCCCACTTTTTCCTGGAATGCCATTTTTTACTTAAAAGAACTCAGAGCTGATGAAAAGTATGTTATTTGGACCTGAACATTTGGCAGGCATTCTCTTAAACATAAACATAGTAAGCTGATCACCGCAAGGAACACAACTAGTAGTACCTGTTGCCAATGATAAAATTCGAGCTTTTAATTGAAAATTAGACTTTTGGAAAACTTGTATTTGCCCTTGGAAACTTGATGAGATTAGTGGTGAGACTAACAAATGGGGTTATTTTTTTTTTTAAGAAAGAGAGGGACAGTAAAAGAAAGAAAAAGAAAGAATCAATTTTATTTAGTTTTTCATGTGGCTTTTGTTACTCCGACACTTTGTTGTGTATGTGGTGCTAGGATTCGAACCTGCGCCCTTGTGCATGCCAGGCAAGTGCTGTAACCACTGAGTCACTGCTCCAGCCCCAACAAATGTGATTTTTTAAAATATTGTATGTTTAAATATGTCAACATTTGGAAGATTTATATACTTCAGTGAACCAGTATTTTCCAAAGGACCGAAGGCTAATGTTATAAAAACCACACATGAA
Source organism: Aplodontia rufa (assembly GCA_004027875.1). Taxonomy (NCBI): domain Eukaryota; kingdom Metazoa; phylum Chordata; class Mammalia; order Rodentia; family Aplodontiidae; genus Aplodontia; species Aplodontia rufa. Next base: position 22,647 of record PVKS010031522.1, on the reverse strand, counting down.
TAAGATGAGCTATTCAAAGTACAGGATAGATCAGGCATGGTAGTGCATGACTGTAGTCCCAGCTACCCAGGAGGCTGAGGCAGGAGGATTGCCAAATTCAAGGCCAGTCTCAGCAATTTGTCAAGATCCTAAGCAATCTAGCAAGAACTGTCTCAAATTTTTAAAAATTTTTAAAAAGGGCTGGGGATATAGCTCAGTGGTAAAGCGCTCCTGAGTTCAATCCCCAGTACCAAAAAAAAAAAAAGAAAGAAAATAAAAGGAAAAAGAAAGAAAGAATATATGACTATCACTTAACATGTTTTTAGAGTGATTTAGAGAAATACCCATAATTTTCTGAAAAGGCTATTAAAATGTTCCTCCCTGTCCCTCTACATATCTGTGTAAGGCTGGATTTTCTTCATTTACCTCAACCAAAACAACATATCCCAACAGACTGAATACAGAAACAAATATGAGAATCTAGCTGTCTTCTACTAGCTGGACATTAAAGACATTTGCAAAAATCTAAAACAATTCATTTTCTTACTTTTTTTTTTTTTTTTTTGGGCTGAGGACTGAACTCGGGGCCTTGCGCATGCTAGGCAAGCGCTCTGCCACTGAGCTAAATCCCCAACCCCTTACTCACTGTTTGTTAATGGAAAATAGTTATTTTTATAAAACATGTTATTTATTAATCATGTAACGAGCACTTTTGTTTGGTTTTGCAGTGCTGAGGGTTGAACCCAGCACCTTGTGCATGCTAAACAAGCACTCTACACTGAGTTACCCTTTAATCCCTGTTATTATTTTTTTGAAAGGGGTGAACTTTATTTACAGGACATTGTAAGATAAGAAATTCCACATAGAAATAAGAAACCCATTTAGAGGACAAGTTTCATACACTATGTACAGTTTGGAACTGTTCAAGTAGAGTTTTGTTGTAAAAAGTGCTACAATACCAAACCAAATTTATAGAGTTCATAGTAGAGAAACAGTAAGACAAACTTATACGGAACATAGAACACAAACTTCATGCCTTAACTGCATAGCCTGGAAGTCAAAGATCCCAGGAGTCCCTTCCTGAACTTGGAAGGAACAGCCTTCAGAGGTAGTTTTTGGCATAACATTCTGATCTTCCTCTTCCTCTATTGAAATACACTTCTCGGGGCTGGAGCAGTCGCTCGGCGGTTATGGCGCTTGCCTGGCATGTGCGAGTACGTGAGTTCGAACCCCAGCTCCATGTACATAACGAAGTCTCGAAGCAGCAAAAGCCACATGAAAAACTAAATAAAATTGATTCTCTCTCTCTCACTGTCCCTCTCTCTTAAAAAAAAAAAAAAAACAACCAAACTTCTCAATCAAGTTTAATGAGACCTTGTATACAGGCTCATTTTCATGGTTCTGTAGCATTTCAATTTGTCCAGGCCTCCGCATTCTTCAATCATTATACTCAGTGTTTCAGTTTCACCTAGTTTCTCAGCAGCCTGAAAGATACTTGAAATGGCACCCAGCATAACCAGAAGAATTTTTGTATCTTTCACAGTTAAGAGGGTCATTGACGGCTCTATAACTCCACAGTGAACAAGGTACACGATCTGTTCAACTCTCCCACCACTTGTATAATTGGTCACGACCCATACAGCTTCCTTTTGTGTCGTTAAGTCTGCCTTGGTGAGATCACTGACAAGGAATGGGACTTATTCAAGATTCACAACTTGCTGTATCTGGTCCTGTCAGCCAGCTGTGATTTTTTTTTTTTAAAGGACAGTGAGTGAGAGACAGAAACAGAGACAGATAATCAATTTTCATTGAGTTTTTCACATGGCTTTCGCTGCTCTGACACTGGTTGTGTACGTGAGTGCTGGGGTTTGAACCCGTGGACTTGCACATGATGGGCAAGCGCCATAACTGCTGCAGCCCCCAGCTGTGATGTTTGACTTTGTCCATGTGGCTTCCTTCTGAATATTAATTTTGGGGTTAGTGAGCATGCTGGGAAAGATGGCAACTGCACCTACATCCATCACAACCTGAGTCTGTTCATCTGTTCCAGTGACAGTATTTCCTAGGGCTCGTAGAGTGGGGGTCACAATTGGCAATTCAGGGGCTCCTAGAAGCTTCATGAGTTGGAACACAATGCCCATTTTCACAACTATTTCAATGTGTTCATTTGGACCATCAGTAAGGTAGGAAATAGCCCAGCATGTGTCTGCTAATACTTCTGGATCATCGTGATGCAGGAGACGATCTAGAGTGGGAAGAATCTGCTCAACAGCATCTAGCGGGTGTGCAGGAATCTTTTTGCAACAAAGATTTGAAAGTGTCCAGGTAAAATTACATAAGCAACCTCATACTAAAGTTGACATATCAGGAACTGCAAGAAGAGCCAGCAATGGGTCCACTGCACCATATTTGATGACCAAGTCTCAGAAAACTGAACCACCACCTGCAATGTTTCCTAGAACCCATACAGCATGCTCACTGATGTGAGCGTGGAGAGATGCCAGGAGAGAAATGAATGCTGGGATAGCATCTCCTTCTACCACAGCCTTGGTCTGTTCTGATGTTCCAGAACAATGTTAGAGAGCACCCAAGCAGACTCAGACTGAATGGGACTACAATCGGTTCTGCCCAAGGAGGACACAGATTTTAGACTCAAACCAGCCCAGATTATGTTTTCTACTGGGGGGAGGCTATTTTTTCCAAGAAAGCAGTTTCCTAGCAGCTTGAATAGCTTGAGTTGGCTTTCCTAATTGTTGCTGTTTATGCCTTTGACAATGTCATCAACAGACCAATTCACAGTACCCTGATTGTTGCGGGTTTTCCTATAGTGGAGAAGCCTCATCAGGGAAGGAGCTTACATTTCTCCTTTTCACCATCTATCTGGTCATCCTTCCGAGCTTCCTCAGCTCCACATTAACTTCTACTTGGCGCCATCTCATTTCTGTACTTTTTTTCCCCCTCATTCTTGACTCTGTTAAGCCGGGCACCTGGTGAATTAGCATTCTCAATGGTGGACATGATTACGAGACAAAGGGAGGAAGCTGCACAGTGGACTCAGGCTTCCACTGGAGGTGGTGCGGGGCTCCTACTTTTTATTTATTTTTGGTACCAGGAATTGAACCAAGGGATGGTTTATCACTGAGTAACATATCCAGCCCTTTTTTATTTTTTAATTTGAGACAGGATCTTACTAAATTGCTTAAGGCCTCACTAAGTTGATAAGACTGGCTTTGAACTTGCGATCCTCCTGAGTCAGTCTCCCTAGTTGCTGGGATTACAGGAATGTGCAACTGTGCCCAATTCTGTTATTTTTTTAAAGAATAAATTTTTTTAATCTCAATTTTAATTTCCTTTTTTTTTAAGATAGAGGAACAGTGAGAGAGAGAGAGAGAGAGAGAGAGAGAGGAGAGAATCAATTTTATTTAGTTTCTCATGTGGCTTTCATTGTTCCAACACTTCGTTGTATACGTGGTGCTGGGATTTGAACCCGCGCACTCGCACATGCCAGGCAAGTGCCATGGCTGCTGAGCCACCACTCCAACCCCTCAGTTTTAATTTCTAATACTGTAAATATCAGCAGATATAGCCCATACTCACAAAGTTCCTAGAATCCTCAATTTTTAATTTTTTTAAGAGAGAGAGGGAGAGGATGAGAGAGAGGGAGAGGATGAGAGACAGAGAGAGGAGAGAATCAACTTTCTTTTTTCATTGGCTTTTGTTTCTCAAACACTTATTTGTGTATGTGGTGCTGGGGTTTAAATGCAGGTCCTTGCACAAGCCAAGCAAGTGCTCTAACTGCTGATCCACCACTCCAGCCCTCAATTTTTAAATTTTATTTTGAGGCATTGGTCGCTCTAAGTTGCTCCTGCCTCAGTCTCCTGCGTATCACCACTGCACCTGACCTCAAAATTCTAAGTTATAGGGGCTGGAGCAGTGGCTGGGTGGTTACAGCACTTGCCCAGCATGCGCAAGTACATGGGCTCAAACCCCAGCACCCATGTACGCAACTAAGTGTCAGAGCAACGAAAATCATGTGAAAAACTCAATAAAAATTGATTCTCTCTGTCTCTCTCTCTCTCTCTCACTGTCCCTCTCTCTTAAAAAATACTTTTAAAAAATTCTAAGTTATAAAGGGTTCCTGAGACCCAAAGATTTGAGAACAGTTGTACTAGTCTTTTTTAAAATTATTTATTTTTGTACTGGGGGGTTGAACCTAGGGCTTTAGTGCATGCTAGGCAAGTACTCTACCACTGAGTTACAGCTCTAATCCCTGCCCTAGTCTTAGATTTATTTCTTTTATTTCCTTTCCCTCTTTAGTCTCTGAAAGAGTTCCATTTATTAAACACCTGCTATAGTCAATTTTTCGTTTTTAGACTTCAGCTCCTCCCCGTTCATAACTAAGATGAAACAGTTACGATGTTCACGCAGCTTTTGATTCCTTATCTCTACCCTCAGTGAATGTCTAAGTAGATGCTCTCCAAATTATTTTCTTCTTCTTTCTTTCATTGTACTTATTTGTCCTTTCATAATATAGAACATCCTTTAATAATAGATAAAATTCGTTAATTTTTATCATTTATCCACCCAGACACTATACTTGACACAAGTTGTTTAATTCCTCAACAGCTCTATGGGGCAGTTTTTCCCACTTTACCAGTGAAAAACTGATGGGCTGGAGAGGTGGCTCAGTAGTATCGAACTTGCCTGGCATGCATGAGGACCCAGGTTTGAATCCCAGCACCCCATATATGACTAAGAGTTGGCGCAACAAAAACCAGATGAAAAATAAAATAAAATTGATTTTTTTTCTTGCTCTCACTATCCCTCTCTCTCTTTAAAACAAAACAAAACAAAAAAAGAAAACAAATGAAAAGCTAAAAGTTAAATGAAGGAAAGTGACTTGCTCAAGGTTAAGCAGGAAGCAGTGATGGTCAGGATGTGCCTAGGCTAGAGGACTGCAGACGAGGTAGGTTTAGCCCGTATCCAGCACTCACAGATGTGTTCAGGAAGGATGTGAATAAGTAGATAATAGTAAGTTCTCTGTTATCAAGGAGATAATAAATAAGCCAGTGGAGAAGGTTAAACAATTTGGCAAACACTTGATGTTTTAAAATTTATTCTTATCCTATATTTTTTAAGAGACAAATGTAAAGAGCGTTAGCAGTATGCGTCCATTTACTGCCTGATTCTCCCAAGAATTTGGGAACATTTATAATCATTCACATTATGGGGGGGGGCAAAAAGTGCATGGGGGTGTTCCTCAGGGGTAAACCTTTGCCTTAAATGTACAAGGTCCTGGGTTCCATCCCCAGAACCACAAAATAGATAAATTAAATGAATTGTTTTTCCAGGTATGGTGGCATATGCCTGTAATTCCAGTGATTCAGGAGGCTGAGGCAGGAAGATTACAAGTTCAAGGTCAGCCTCAGCAACTTAGCAAGACCCTGCCCCAAAGTAAATTATAAAAAGAACAGAGGGGCAGGAGAGGTGGCTTACTGGTAGAGCACTTACCTGGCACACACAAGGACCCAGGTTCAAACCCCAGCTCCACATATACAACTAAGAGTTGTTTGTGGGGGGGGGGGAGAAAAACAGATGAAAAATAAATACATTAGATTCCCTCTCTCACACACACACGTACTCTCTCTCTTTCTCTCTCTCTCTCTCTCTCTCTCTCTCTCTCTTTCCCTGTCCCTCTCTTCTCTTGGGATGTAGCTCAGTGGTAAACTGTCCCTAGGTTCAATTCCCAGAACCAAAATTAATTACCTAAAGGAAAGTGAATAAATTATTTCAAGAAAACAAAAAGAGGGGCTGGAGCAGTGGCTCAATGGTTATGGTGCTTGCCTGACATGCATGAGTTCAAACCCCAGCACCACGTACACAAAGTCTCAGAGCAACGAAAGCCACGTGAAAAACTAAAATTGATTCTCTCTCACTGTCCCTGTCTCTTAAGGAAACAAAAAGAGGCCTTGTACATGAAGAATTTACTGACTATTGTGAATGGGTGGCAGGTGGAAAAGCTCACAAACAGCTACAAAATTAGAAGAAATGGTGGATACTCAATAGAAGAGACACACTACCTTTACCAGATGGAGAGAGGATAGCTGACCGGAGCAAGTGAGAAAGGATTGTTAGAGGAGGTAGTGTCTCAAGGTGGAGAAGATTGGGACAGATGATGGGAATCTAGGTAGGCAGAAAGATACATGCCATTGCCAAAGCTGGGCTTTGGTGGAAGCAGACGCAGATGTGGAGTTTATTAGAGATCAACAGCTGTGACAGAAGGGAGCGAAGCAGGATGGGTAGAGAAGTGAAATAGCAACACAGGCTTGACGATGACCAGGTTCTCTGCTTCCATCTCACTGAGTCTCATCTTAGTCAAGTTGCCCTTGACGTGACCACAGATGAGGTGACTGCAGGGAGGCAAGAGCTCTACTTGGGGAAGAATGACGCTGTGTCTTCTTACAGGGCAGAGGTACAGGTTCATCCTTGGGTCGTTTGTCCAGCTCCTCTCTCCTGGCATGGCTCTGCCACTTCCACTTGTCAATGGTGCTTGGTCAGGGCTGGAAGCCTGACCCAGCTGGGCCCGTCAGAATTCCTTGCAGAGGACTTGAATTGAGTCAAGGAGATTTTAGTTCCTGTCTGGTCTGGTCTCTTGAATGCAAATTTAAACCTTCAATTAGGGGTCAAGACCATGTTTTCCACCGCAGGGTCTGTGTAACAGAAGGAAATGGTACAAACTAAAATAACTCAGGAATACCCAGAAAGAGGCACCAAAAGAGCTTTAGCAACATTTATTTATTTATTTATTTATTTTTTATGATGGGATCTCGCTATGTTTCCTAGGCTGGCCTTGAACTTTTATGGTCCTCCTGTCTCAGTTTCCCCATTAGTTGGGACTACAGGATCAACTTAGTAATTTTTCTTGTCCCCTTGACAAGAGAGTTAGATCTTGTCTGAAAAGGAGCTGGATTCAACCTGCCGATTGGAAGCAGGGAGAGCGGCTGCTTCAACCAACATGAGACTCCCCAAAACTCCCTTTCCTGGGACCTACCTCCTCTTTTCACGGACATCAGAGGTGCCTTTCTGTTTAGGTGACATTAGCAAGAGTCCATGCAAGAGATGGTAAGTCCAGGCAGGGAAGGCAGCAAACGAGAGGAAGTACCAGATTCAAAGACTTTGAGTGTAATAGAACTAACAGTATCCCCTCACAGGAATTTACAATGTGCATTTACTCCTCCAGCAGTTGTGATCTGACCCTGATAATTTCCAGTGGCTTCTCTTGTAACTTAAAAGTTCTCAAAATTGGGCTGGAGCCATGGCTCAGGCATGAGCATTGCCCAGCATGTGCGAGGATCTGGGTTCAAACCCCGGCACCACATGTACACAACCAAGTGTCACAGCAATGGAAACCAAATGAAAAACTAAATAAAGTCGATTCTCTCTTTCACTTTAAAAAAAAAAAAAGTTGGGGCTGGAGCAGTGGCTCAGCGGTTACGGCACTTGCCTGGCATGTGCATGTACGCAAGTTTGAACCCCAGCTTGAACCCCAGCACCACGTACACAAGAAGTATTGGAGCATCAAAGGCCACGTGAAAAACTAAATAAAATTGATTCTCTCTCTCTCATTGTCCCTCTCTCTTTAAAAAAAAAAAAAGTTCTCCAGATCTGTATGAACAAATTCTTCCACCCTTAAAGCAAGTTGCATCTCAACACACTGAGACTTTTTCTTGTTTTTCCATGTTGAGGATTGAGCCAAGGACCTCATACATGCTAGGCAGGCTCTCTGTCAGTGAGCTACACCCCCACACCTCACTGCCACTTTTAAAAGAAGGGAGTACTTTGGACAGCTTCCTGGCATTGTTTAAAGACAACAATAACAACAGAAAGAAAAAAGACACTGGAGAGCTGGGGATGTAGCCCAGGGATAGAGTAAGTGCTTAGCATGTTCAAGGTCCTGGGTTTGATTCCCAGCACAGGAAAAAGAAAAGAATAACAAAAATCAAATTGAATTTTGTAATAAGAGAATCTAGACCCTTCCTGGGGATCTTCAGCCTGGCAATCTCTTTTCACAGGTCGAAACTACTCACGGAGGCTCACCGGCAAGGCTACGTGGCACCGACTCAAGCTGTTTAATTTCACAAACACCCACATGATATTATAGGGGGAAATTTTTTTTAAAGCAAATAAAAAACCTAGATAATTGCTCTACATGTTTCTGCAGCCCTGACACAGTAATAACTTGCCTGTAAACACCTTCCTTGAAATATTGGTTAATAGGATGTACAATAATGTGGCAAAGGAAATTGTTAAACCCACGAAGGCTTTTTAAATGGGCCACTGATTTCTCTTGTGAACCTGTGAAGATTTGATAAGATTGCAGAAAATAAAGCAACAACTTTCTAAGGGTTGTGGCCTCGGTTGTGTTATTTGTAAAATGAAGGCATTAATTGGTTTCATCTTTGACCTTCACGCCATACCTCCCCTGCTTTAACTAGAGTCTCTGCCCTCTTTGGTTTAAACATTGCCATGTAAGATGTTTGAAAAAGGGATGGCAGAAATAAAAAAGTTAGAAAATGGCTGGATTAGATGACACCAAGTTCCCTTAGAGTTCTAAAATTCTAGGAATCTGCCTAATCTATGCCTGACTTATGAAAGGTGCTAAAAGACTAAGATCTAAAAACCACAATTTCTACCCATGACAAAGTCACTAGTATAAGATAGCTGTGTTGTGTGAAGAGTGGGGGAGAGATGTAGCAAAATGCTAAAATTAATGATATGAAAATGGAAGGATGAATCTAGCATCTGGGAAGGTGATTTGGACAGTTCTTTAGAGAAGGTGACATTTAAGTAGGTGTTAGATGAAATCAGAAGCTCACCAGGGATGAAGGCTTTGGGGTAGCATTGGAGGCGGAGAGACCAGCATGAGTAAGGTAATAGAAGCCATGAGAAGGTGCATGGTGGGGCTGGAGCACTGGCTCCTGGTTGGAGTGCTTGCCTGTCATGCATGAGGACCCAGGTTTGAACCCCAGCACCACATACACAACTAAGTGTTGGAGAAACAGGCCAGATGAAAATAAATAAAATTGATTCTTTGATTCTCTCTTTCTCTCTCCCTCTCTCTCTTTCAAAAAAAAAAAAGTTTCATGGTTAGGGGAGTCCATTATTCATTATTGTGCAATATGTCACCTGCATACCCACGGAGAGTGGCCAGAATTGCCAAGAGGGATGCTGAACGACAAGCTAAACTGACTAGAGGAGTCCCTTCCAGACCCCAGCTCCTGTGAGCTCTTCTGAGTTGATGCTGGAATTTGCAAGTAGGTGACCAATTAACAATAGGGCTGTTTAATCATTGACCATACCGCACCTTCCTTCTATTATTTGGTAACTGGATGGGGTCAAGTGAAGGAGGAATGTGTTGATAAGACAGTGAGTGGGGCCACAGGAGTCTAGAAATGGAGAAATCATACCCACCTGTGCTAGGAGGGCTCACTGTTCCTTCCAACCAGGCAAGATAAGCCTGGTCTGTGGATGTGACCTGTTCAAAATAGGCCAAGGCCAAATCTGCTTCAGCCTGCTGGGCCAGGGACCCTTCAGCAAATTGGATACTGTGTTAAACTCCAAAGCTGGTTTCTCTGGGAGAAAGCAGCCTTCCAGTGCTGAAGAGGCAGAGTCAGTTTCCCCAAGACAGTAAAGGTATTTGTCAGTAGTGAATCCATGATGGTGGATTCCTGGGCAACAGTTGGAACACATTGTGCCAGAGTGAGCGTGATTATGTGCCAGAAAAGATCCACCTCTGATGCTGTGGCAAGGGAATGCGAAAGATTTGTGTCCCACTTGATCAGAGGGACAAAGAGCATCTTAGCAGTGACTAAGATGAACCCAGAGGAGTGTGCCCAGGACTTTCTAGACTTTTTAGCTTCCTAGGATTCCCGTACAATTGTCGGAAGAAAAACTTTCAATAATAAACCATTGTCTTAGAAAATGGATGCTCAAAGTAAATTTAATTTGATTTAAAAAGATAAATGTGATTTTTTAATACAAATACTGTGAAGCAAATGTTTGCCAATATAATGGCTTTTCAGTGGGTGTAAGACATGACCAGACCTGTATTTTGCAAAGATCACTTCGGCAGTTAAAAACAGATATAGTAGAGGAGGAAGGACTGGGGAGACCAGTCAAGAGGCCAGCGGAGCAGTCCAGGAGAGAGGGTAACAGGGAAGGGACTGTAGAAATGGAGATTTGCAATGTTTGGGAAGACATTTCAGAGGCAGAATTGACTAGACCTGACAGCCAATTAAAAATAATAAATGCTAAGAGGGAACAGGTAAGGATGACACCAACACAGTGGTTTGTATCTTGCCTGTACATTAGAATCACCTGGGAATATTTTTAAACTTCCTCTTCCCGCAAGGCCCAGGCCACACCTTAAACCAATCAAGCTTGAATTGCTGCCCCTGCTACCCAGCTGCAGGTATTTTTTTAATGTAGCTCGGACTGACAACCGCTGCACTAAGAGTTCAACTTGGTAAACAGAGTGACTGGGATAGTATTAAATGAGATAGGGAAGAGATAGTTCTTTGTGGTTAGGGCGTAAAATAGGTGGAGAAGGGGGAGGAAGAGCAAGTTCAGGCAGAAAATGACGAGTTCAGTTTGGGAAGTTCTGAAAGGCCTGATGCCCTGGAATTGATGGCCAAGAGCTGGAGCCCAGTGTGGTCAGGGTGGGGTCCTGGGAAGGGGCAGGTCATTTCTTCCTCTGAAAGCAGATTAAAGATTTGGAACAGCTGCCATGGGGAATGAACAAGTCCCAAGCTGAAAACAACAGAAGAACGTGTGGGTCAAGACCTAGCAGCAGAGGCTCAGGTGAGATTGCTACGTTGACTACGACAACCCTGTGTTTGAATTTGACCAGAAATACTCATCGTTATCAGCAGAGTGCTAGAACTGTTAACGTACCAGTTTATAAAAGCAGACGGTAAATTTAAAGGAAATTTTTTTCCATCCCGTTATTAAGCTTGGCTATGATCAAAATTGTTAGACAAATTTAAATATATTAAATACATTATATTAAAAATAAAGGTGGGGTTGGAGCGGTGGCTCGGCAGTTATGGCGCTTGCCTGGTGTGCGCAAGTACACAAGTTCAAACCCCAGCACTCACATACACAACAAAGTCGGGGAGCAACAAAAGCCACATGAAAAACTGAATAAAAATTGTTTCTTTCTCTCATTGTCCTTCTCTCTTTAAAATAAATAAATAAAAAATATATAAAAAATATAAAAAATAAAATAAATAAATAAAAGTAATAAAATACTCGCTTGTCATTCCTTCTTTCCTCCTTTTTCATGTTTTGTTGCTGGATATTGAACTCAGGGCCTACCCAGATGCTAAGCATGTCCTCTACCATGAGCTACACCCCCAGCACCTAGTACTTTTATTTCTAACTGCACTTCAGCTCTGCCCCCCAGTACTGGGGACAGAACCCAGGAGCACTGAGCTACATCTATAGCCCTTTCTATTTTGAGAGAGGGTCTTGCTAAGTTGCCTCAAACTTAAGATCCTCCCGCCTCAGCCTCCTTAGGAGCTGGGATTACAGGCATGCAACACAGTACCAGGCTGCATTTGGGCTTTCTTTGATCCTCGGACTGTGTGACAAAAATCACTATAGCTGAACAGTACACCTGTAACCCCAGCTACTTGGGAGGCTGAGGCAGGAGGATCACAAGTTCAAGGTCAGCCTGCGCAGTTTAGTGAGACCCTATCTCAAAATGAAAAATAAAAAGGGCTAGGAGGTGTAGTCCAGTGGTAGACCTCCTTAATCCCCAGTAGTAGAAAAAAAAATATGGGAAGGAGGGAAAAAAGAAAAAGGAAGAAATCACTACTCCCTGATCTTAAGTTTGTAAGTCTTGAATATAAACCAGTCACATTGAAATAGAAATTTCTTAGTCTTGATTTCTGAATCCCATGGAAGGAACTTATGGGATCAACTTGCTCAGATGTCCAGCTCTGGACTTTAGTTTATTCTATAATAAACTAATTTGGATTGGAGCCAGATTTTTTTTTTAAAGCCTACATCTTTCTGTCCATTTTTCCCTTAGCAGGAAATGCATTATATGTGTCCAGAGTCCACTCACTGTTGTAGAAAATGACAGCTGTCTCCTTAGACCAACCATCCAAAACTTTATAGCGATTTCATTGTTCTTACTTCAGCCTAAGATAAAAACAAGATACACACACTATAGCCACCTCTGGCAGAGAATAGCTCCTGAGGGTATCAAGCAAACAACATATGTTAGCCTAAGTGGTGATGGCCCCACTGCTGGGTGGGATATATTTTAATTTAGTGCTGTTTTTTAGGATTAAGACTGGATTTCCCTCATCATTCACTCTGAGATGTCTATGGATAGCAAGTTTCTGGATGGTTGGGACAGCTGATTTAGGGTCTGGCTGGCTTCTGAGTTCATTAACTTCTCATTGGCCAGGGGCTGGAGCGGTGGCTCAGTGGTTGGAGTGCTTGCCTGGCAAGCATGAGGATGCGGGTTCGAACCTCAGCACCACATACACAATGAAATGTCAGAGCAATGAAAGCCACATGAAAAACTAAATAGAATTGATTTTCTCTCTCACTGTCCTCTCTCTAAAAAAAAACTCAAAACGCAAACGTCTCATTGACCAGCCTGAGGGGAAAAGGAGAGAAGAGCACAAATCCATGAATCTGAATAGGATCCAGGGCCAAGACAGGGACTGGTACACTGTTCATTAATTTCCATTACTAGACTGTGAGCAACTGAAGGTAGGTCTGTCTAGAATCCAGATTCCAGATTAGCCCAGCCATCCTGGATCTCCTGGCAAGGCATCAGAGGCTGGTCCTTTTTTCTTTCTTTCTTTCTTTTTTTTTTTTTTTTTAACTTTGCTGGAGATCAAACCCAGTGCCTAGAGAATTCTAGACAAATGCTCTACAGCTAAACTCTACCCCCACCTCCTTGGTATATTTTTAAGGAAAAAACTTATTCCTAGTAAACATTACGCAGTGACAGTGGCATGTGCCTCTGTTTCTAGTACTTAGCCTGAGGCAGAAGGATCCCTTGAACCCAAGAGCTGGAGACAGCCTGGGCAATGTAGTGAGACCCCATCTCAAACACCAACCTAAGCAAAGACAAACAAACAAATACCACTTTATGCAGTTAACTCTGTCCCAGAACTGATGGAAGAAAAGTGTACTGTGTTTACTGATTACTCAAAAAGTTTTTAGGTGGGACTGGAGTGGTGGCTCAATGGTTATGGTGCTTGCCTGCCACGCCCAAGTACGCGGGATCGAACCCCAACACCACAAAAACAACGAAGTGTCGGAGCAACGAAAGCCACATGAAAAACTAAAATTAAAAATTGATTCCGTCTCTCTCTTTAAAAATAAAAAGTTTTTAGGCACAATGAAGCAAGTCACAGAATTATCAAGTCAATCTACGTGGAGTCTATGAACTATTTACAGGTATTTGGTGACTATGTTTTATTTAAGCTGTAGTTATTGATTTCTAGAAAATTAAATTTTCATACTGAAGCTTGAAAATTGAAATGAATATGTCTTGGATGAATCAGAGAGCATATTTGAACTGTGCTGCATTTAACAGATATTGGAATACAGATGTTCCTCTCCTTACAAAGGGATTATGTGTGGATAAACCTATTTTTTGGTTTGTTTGTTTGGTTTTGTTTTTTGGTACCAGGGATTGAACCCAGGGGTGCTTAACTACTGAACCACAACCCCAGCCCTTTAGATTTTTTTTATTTTGAGACAGGGTCTCACTTAGCTGCTTAGGGCCTTGCTAAATAGCTGAGGCTGTGCTTGAACTTGCGGTCCTCCTGCCTCCGCCTCCCAAGTCACTGTGATTATAAGCGTGTGCCACCACACCCATTTTTGATTTACAGTAATTTCAGTTTACAATAGTTTTATCCAATCTGTGCATGGTGGCCCACACCTGTAATCTCAGGAACTTGGGAGGCTGTGGCAGGAGGACCCAAGTTCAAGGCCAGCCTTGAACTTCACAAGACCCTGTCTCAAAACAAAAAAATAGAAATGGCTGGGGATGTGGCTCATTGGTTAAGTATCCCTGAGTTCAAACTCCAGTGCTTGTCCAAGCACACATGTGTGCACACGCACAGTGGATTTTTTTTTTTTTACATGGCTTTCGTTGCTCTGACACTTAGTTATATACGTGGCTGCTGGGGTTTGAACCCATGTACTTGCACAAGCTGGGCAAGCGCCATAACTGCCAAGTCACTGCTCCAGCCCCATGCACAATGGATTTAATATACTCAAGCTACCAAGTGTCGTAGCTTAGACTTGTCTAACTTAAATGTGCTCAGAACACTTACTTACATTACCCTCTGTTGGGGCAAAAATATCATCTAACACAAAGCCTATTCTATAAAGAAGTATGAACAACTCATGTAATTTATTGAATACTCTGCTGAAAGTATAAGATAAAAATGGTTGTAAAGGTACATTTTTGTTGTTGATGAATTTCTTTATTGTTTTTATTAGTGCATTATAGTTATACATAATAGTTGGGTTCATTTTGACCTAATCATACATGTATGAAATTCAGTTTACTCCATTTCAGTTCTGGATGCCTCCTCTTTCCCTCCCCTCCTTCTTCCCATTTCCCTTCCTTGTAGAGGTACGTTTTTTTTTTTTTTTTTTTTTTTTTTTTTTTTGTACCAAGGATTGAACCTAAGGGTGCTTAATCATCTCCAGCCCTTTTTATTTATTTATTTTTTTTTTGAGACAGGGTCTTCCTGAGTTGCTTAGGGCCTCCTCTCTAAGTTGCTGAGTCTGGCTTTGAACTTGTGATTCAGGACTCTTGAATTGCTGGGATTATGATATTTTCAGGCCATGATCCCATCTTAAATTGGGATGCACACATTCTAAGGAGCTTGCTAGTCTAAGTGAAGTAGAGAGAAGGGAAGAGCAGAGGGCTGATGGGCAGGTGAAGGGGGAATTTCCATGCTAAAGGAGCAGTGCTTTTCAGGACTGCCCAGAGGAGTCTGTCACCCAGATGCTCAGGTGGGACCTGGCCCAGGAAGGTCCTCTACAGGAGATGACATCTTCCACTGAGACCAGATCAGCAGGCGTTTGCAAAGGAAAAGTGCAGGAGAGGACGGTGAGGCGAGATGTTCCAGGAAAGGGGAGCAGGCTGTGCTCAGGCAGGGGCATCAGAGCTCAGCCTCCAGGAACTGACTGCCCTCAAGGGTCCAGCAGGTCCTCTGGGCTGTGGTTAAAGTGCTCCTTGTTAATGTGCTTCTCCCTGATATCATTCCCAAACTGGGACATGTGTACAGTACAATTTATTTCATCTCCATGATCTTATCTCAGGCTCACCAGGGGCCCTGTGAGGTAGGTAGGTATTGTACCTCCTTTTCACAGATGAGGAGCCTGGGGTCTGGCATTGCCACATGGCTCCAGGAGTCAGGAGGTGACTTGGGGAGCTGGGGCTGTGCCAGCCTGAATGGGGCTCCTTCCCTCCCCACAGTTGCTTTAGGTCTGCTATTGCAGACAGGCCTAGCCTGTCTCTGCCACTTGTAAGCAACTGTGTGACCTTACCTACCTGCCTCTGAGGCTCATGGTTCTTTCTCTCTTCATTAGCAGGGGTGGTGCCCAGAGCTCCAGGGTCTCACACAGTGCCAGATTGCTAAGGCAGGGGGCTGGGAGTGACAGTGCACTCAATGTGGTATCGCTCATACCACTACTAGCCCTGCCCACACAGTCCCTTTGGATACACTGATGCTCTGTTACCTTTGTGTCACATTTCAGAGCCAGGCATCTTTGGGGACTCTTCCTATAGTCAGCCAGCCTAGACCAGCCTGCAGTCATTCCTCCTTACCTCCTGGGGAGCCAAACAAGGCTCCCTGCTGATCAGGGACCCTTGAGCCTCTCTTTTGTTCTTTTTTTTCCCCCTACCAAGGAGCTCTATTTTTGCTCCTAAACACTATCTATACCTGCAAATAGCCTTCTCTCCTTTGCAAACCCTCTAATTTTCCCTTGAGCTTCTCGGCTTTTTGAAAAACAAAAGCCAGAAAACTTTCCCTGCTTCTGCCTTCTTCTCTGCCTCAGACCTTTTCCAAGTTTTCATAGTTGAGAGCTAACTTTGAGAGGAATACAGGAGAGAAAATGGGGAAGGCAACTTATTAAAATCTCAAAATCTAAAATTTAGTGATACAGGCAAGAGACAATTGAGGTCCCTGAACTATAGAAGAAGGATAGGCCTAGAAAGGGTCAGATCCAAGTTTTTTACTTTTGGTGCTGAGAATTGAAACCAGGAGTGCTTT
This sequence comes from Aplodontia rufa, assembly GCA_004027875.1. Taxonomy (NCBI): domain Eukaryota; kingdom Metazoa; phylum Chordata; class Mammalia; order Rodentia; family Aplodontiidae; genus Aplodontia; species Aplodontia rufa. Next base: position 6,346 of record PVKS010031522.1, on the reverse strand, counting down.
ACTGCTGAGCTACATCCTCAGCCGTTTTTGATTTTTGAGACAGGGTCTTGCCCAGTTACTTAGGACCTCACTAAGTTATTGAGGCTGGCCTTGACCCTCCTAACTCAGCCTCCCAAGTCTCTGGGATTATAGACACCCAGCCAAATCCAAGTTTTGTGGAACTCACAGACCGCATGTGTGAAGTAAAACTATGACTCAGGTCAATAAAACAAAGTAATTAGCAGTTTCATTTTAAGTTGACCTTTAGTTACCTACAAGAAAATTAGCTGACTCATCTTCTATTGACTATACTCAGACAACTGAACACAATAGAAATAAATATGTACGTTTTAGATTGATTAGGCTGGATAATGGGTACGAGGGGATTTGTATGATTTTGTTGTGCACTTAAAACTTTGCATAGGACTGGGGATGTAGCTTTGTGGTAGCCTAGCAAGCACAAGACCCTGGGTCTGATCCCCAGCACCAAAAAATAAGTAATTAAGACTTTGTATAAAATGTTTTTAAATAAGCAAATCCATTTTAAAAGCGACTTTTTATGAATAATCAACTTTTATCTCATGATAAGAAATATTTGAACTAATATTTCAGAGTCAGTGTGAACACTTTAGTCTACTGTTCAGATGTTCTCCATAACCCTTAGTTCTTCGTGGGGTTTTTGTATGTTTGTTTGTTTGTGTGCTGGGGATGAACCCAGAGCCTCACACATTCCAGGCAAGTGCTCTACCAGTGAGTTATATCTGCGGCCCAACTCTCATTTCTGATCTAAAGAATTTCAAAACTTAGGAAGGTCTTTTGCTGAAGATTGGAAAAAAAATGTGCAGAGAGAGTAAGAAATGAGGGGGAAAAAGCAAAAATTACAAGCAGCTGTGTCTGTATTTTCTTAGAGGTGAATGCAAAGCCAAAGAGGAAGAAGAGCTCTATTGCAACACGACTGAACCTGGCTGTACTCTCAGCATCATGGGTTAATGGCGGGAGCTGGGCACCAGAGCCCGAGGGAACGGAGCTGGAGAAAATGACCCTGCCGCCAGACTAGCCCCCAGGCCAGTGGGCAGCAGACCAAGACGCAGGGTCCGAAGGACGCACAGTACTCAGAGTCAGACAGGCGGAAGCACCTTCGTTCTGGGTCATCAATTTATTCAGAACAAGACTATAGCCAGAAGTTGGGGGTTTAGAGAACACTGGCCAGTTCCTCCAAGGGAGAGGTTGACAAATGCAAGTGTCCCAGTTACGTGGTTTGAGGGTCAAGGCAGGAAGTGCAAAGACAAAAATAAGACAGGCAGATGCCCAGCCTGACACCTGGCCGAGTGTGCTCCTGAGGCTGTTTCTGATCAGAAGGAAAGGAAACAGCTTCAGGTTACTTCAACCCTCTTGTACCCATACTGGTTCCAGGACCTCCACAAACACCAAAATCCCGGGATGCTCAACCCCCTCATATCAAATGGCATATTTTTTGCATATAGGCTGCACACATTCTCCTCTGTAGTTTAAATCATCTCTAGATTGCTTATTAATACCTAATGCAATGTATGTGCTCTGCAAATAGCTGTTGCACTGTATTGTTTAGGGAGTAATAAAACAAAGTCTGAAATGCTCAATGTAACACAGATTTTTCCCCAATCTTTTTTGAGCTGCAGTTGGTGGCACTGTGGATGTGGAACTGACAGATGTGGAGGGCCAGCTCTACATGGAAGAAACTCACTGCACTTCTCTTTCCTTTTCTTTCTTTCTTTTTCTCTCCAGTAGCACCTGACTGCTGAATAGTTTTGTGACCGTAGTGTCTGCTGCTGAAGCTTTAGCTCAGTCTTCCCTGGTGGTCTCTAGCTGAGAGGGCCAAAGACAGAGAGATGTGCTGGGGGAGATAGAGCCCACCCAGGAATGAGGAAGAATCTAGGGAACATGAACTCAGGCTCAAGAGTCTTGAATTTGGGTCCTAACTCTGCAAATTACTGTTTATAAGCAAATCATTGGCCCAAGCTTGATTAATCAACAAATATTTAGTGAACACCTATGGCCAAGAATTGCGACGGACACTGAGCCAAATGTTCCTTATAAAATAAGGGTGCTGGAGGACATGATTAAAACTGTAGCCAAGCATTCTCCAGGCCCTGGGCTGGATCCCCGGCACCACAAAACAAAGCAAAACAAAAAACAAAAATTATGGCCATATTTTCAGAAACAAAATTCCAAGGTACACAGTATGTCAGTGCCAAAATATTTGATAGAGCATCCCCAGCTAATTGAGGTTGTATGAACACATTGTATGAGCTGGCAAATAGATTCTATCCCCCCACCTTCTCTCCCACCCCCATGAGTGTTCAAAACTATAGTGAGGGAGGGAAAGGAAGAGGCTATTATACAATCCCCTGTCTTCCTAATCTTGAAAATCATTTAAGTGTTTACCCTTATTTTTTGAATTCTTTAGAATTTAGAAAATCAGAGTTTAAACAGTCCTTGACACATTCCTCACTCTTATTTAAACAAAGGCCAGCCATGGTGATTACACAGCCAGGTTTTTTCCTCTAACCTTAGGAAACTTTATCATGATTTTATCTTAGGGCCAAGCATCCATACCTTTAAAATGTTTTGCATTTGAAATTGTCTTTCTGAAATTGACTGTGAGACTCAGAGCTCTCCGTAGAGCCGTCGATAGCAGTTCAGGCAGATTTGGTAAGGGGAGGGAGTGACTCTAGCATCACTTTAAACACATGTATGTCCACTCTCCCACTGAAGCTAAAGTTGGGGGAAGGAAAAACAGGGATTGAAAGCACAGGATTTGGTTTGCCATTTTAGACGGTGATCCTGTAGCCATAGGGATGGCTGGAGTGTGAAGTGAAACGTTCTCTTCTGAGTAGTGTGTACTTAGTGTATTTAAAGCAATCTCCTTTGTGCTATAAATGCTACAAAGGGAAGGGAAGGAAGATAAAAATATATTGAGAATCTTATGTTGAGTACTGGTATATGTCCTACTAGTCAATCAGCAAGAATTATAATAAAAAATGCTTTGAAGTACTTACTGTGGTCTAGACACTGTGCTTAATGTGTTTTTTGTTGTTGTTTGTTTATTGTTTTTGTTGTTGTTGTTGTTGTTTTGGTACCAGGGATTGAATCCCAGGGCCCTTAACCCTGAGCCACATCCCCAGCCCTTTTTATGTTTCATTTTGCAATAGGGCCTCACTAAGTCCCTAAGGCTGGCTTTGAACTTGGAATCCTCCTGCCTCAGCCTCCCAAATTGCTGGGATTACAGGATGTGCCACCATGCCGGTCAATGCTAAATGTTTATATGTGTGTGTGTGTAATTATTTTTTTTTTGCAATGCTGGGAATTGAACCCAGGGCCTCACACATGCTAGGTAAGTGTTGTGCCATTGAGCCACATCCCTAGCTCTATATTTTCTTCTCTGTTACTTCATTCATTTATTCAACATGTTTATTTTAGCATCTCTTAGGTAGTAAATGCTGGGAGACATGAGTGAATAAAAATCCCTGCCTTTGGGCTGGGGGGATAGCTTAGTAATAGAGTGGGCACATAGTTTGCTTGAGGTGTTGGATTCAATCCCCAGCACACATAGCGCGCGCGCACACACACGTTTGTTTCTTGCTCACACTACATGATGGGTTGGCAGAATGCTCTGCTGGCCAGAGGTACTCAGGCCCTGGGATGATGGAACTTCATTCTCAAGACATGTTCTGCAATCACCAGGACAGGGAGAAGAAGAGGAGGAAGAGGAAGTAATGAGTAAGCACTGACTGGCTCTTGAAGCTTCTGCCCTGAAGTGACACACATAAGTTCTTTCACATTTTATTTTATTGACCAAATCCAGTTACATGGTCAAGATTAATTTTAAGTAGAATGGGGAAGTAGCATCCAGAGATGGGCTTTGGAGAGAAGAGGCAAAATATTTGTAAACATCCACAAGGGCTACCATAATCCATACTTCTGATCATCAAATGCTTTTCCCACAATCAAAATGCCTTCAGTGATCCCTTCCTGAGGCAACCTGAAAGTCCTATTCTGGTTGGACATTCCTTGGCTCTGAGACACCTTAAATCATTCCACACGGTTTTGCGGTTGTTGTTGTTGTTGTGTGTGTGTGTGTGTGTGTGTGTGTGTGTGTTTAAAAGAGAGAGGGAGAGAGAGAATCAACTTCATTTATTTTTTCATCTCGCCTTTGTTTCTCCCGCACTTGGTTGTGTATATGGTGCTGGGGTTCAAACCCAGATCCATGCGCATGCCAGGCAAGTGCTCCAACTGCTGAGCCACTGCTCCAGCCCTCCGTTCCAAGGTTTTTGACTGTGGATTGACGGCAATACCCTTGATTAAATGCTTGTTGTAAAGCTGAGCTTTTACCATTTTATTATTTATCTCAGTTTTATCTTTTATCTAATTTATATTGAGAAGCAATCTGGCTATAATCCTGTAAATCTCTGAATTTCCACTCATTTGCCTTTCCTTCCCATATGCAAACCAGCCAATTCTCTTTCTTATTTCTTGTCAAATACAGCAATGTATATCATTAACCTTATATTTTCCAATTAACTTCCAGAGCTACAAGTTCATTAGGTATGGAATCTACCTTCAGGAAAGAGCTTTACCAAATACTCCTCCACCATCCTTCTCACCACCTCCTGACAATTAAGCCGATATTACTTTCTTAGGTTTTGTTCTGGTAGCATCTCATAATAGGGATGGGTCGGGATGAGGTAGGTCATGCTGTAGTAATAAACCCCAAAATCTCAGACTTGAAAAGATAAAAATGTCCTAAAGAATTAGTCACCATACTATAGTGAATACATTCATACCCATGTTTATAGCAGGCTAATTCCAATCAGCCAAGTTACAAAACCAGTCTAGGTACCTGGCCGTGAATAAGTGGATAAAGAAAATGTGGTATGTACACACAATGGAGCTTTAGTCAGCCATAAAGAAGAATTCAATCATGTCATTTGCAGGAAAATGTATGGAACTTGAGAGCATTATGTTAAGTGAAATAAGCCAAAGTTACACAACTAAGTGTTGGAGCAATGAAATCTAGATGAAAAACTAAATAAAATTGATTCTCTCTCTCTCTTTCCCTCTCTCTTTAAAAAAAAGAATCAAGACTCGTATGTTTTACATGTGGAAACCAGAGAGAAAAAAGAGGGAAAAGAGGAGGGTGTCATGAAAATAGAAGGGGAAGGAGTTGAATAGAGGAAGGGGCCCAAGGGGGAAAAGGAGGGAAGCACGAAGGGAGGTACTGGGGGAAACTGACCAAATTCTATTGTTCTATTGTGCTTATGTACAAATGCATAACAAATCTCACTATTATGTATAATTATAATACACCAATTTTTTTTTGTATTGAGGATTTAACCCAGGGATGCTTTACCACTGAGCTACATTTCCAGTCCTTTCTATTTTTTTTTTAAGAGAGAGGGACAGTCAGAGAGAGAAAAAGAGAGAGAAAGAGAGAAACAATTTTTATTTTAGTTTTTCACGTGACTTTTGTTGCTCAGACTCTTTGTTGTGTACGTGGTGCTGGCGTTTGAATTCTTGTTCTTCCGCATGCCGGGCAAGTACAGTAACCACTGAACCACCGATCCAGCCCCTCTATTTTTTATTTTGAGACAAAATGTCACTAAGTTGCTAAGAGCCTTGCTCATTTGTTTAGACTGTCCTCAACCTTGTGATCCTCCTGTCTCAGCCTCCTGAGTTTCTGGGATTACAGATGTGCACCACCACACCCAGAAATACACCAATTATTAGAAGTTTATTTCTTGTCAGGTATTATGGTGCATGCCTGTAATCCCAGCAACTCAGGAGGCTGAGGCAGGAGGATTGGGGTCAGCCTCAGCAACTTAGCAAGATCCTGTCTCATAAAAAACAACACAAACAAAAGTGTATTTCTTGTCTTTGCCACGTGTCCAAAGCAGATTGGCAGGGACAACTGCTCATTGTAGACACTCAGGAACTGTGGCTAATGGAAGCCCTATTTCACCATATGCTTCTACAAACATCACCACAGGGAGGACAAGGACCTGGCACAAACCTGTGGCTGTGCCTAGAGTTGACACACCTTCCCTCTGCTCACACCTTTTTTTTTTTTAGAGAGAGAGAGAGAGTGAGAGAGAGAGAGAGAATCAACTTTATTTAGTTTTTCATGTAGCTTTCCTTGCTGAGAGACAGCGTTGTGTACGTGGTGCTGGGGTCTGAACTCACGTCCTCACACATGCCAGGCAAGCACGTAACTGCTGAGCCACCGCTCCAGCCCTCACACTTCTTGTTGAAGCAAATCGTACCACTATGCCCAACTTCAAAAGGGATGGGAAAGTGTCCCCCTACCAAATGCACAGAAAGGAGAAGCTGG
>PVKS010031521.1:0-23356 GCA_004027875.1 Aplodontia rufa | reverse complement strand
CCAGGAACTAGTCCCCACCTCCACAGATGAGTGGAGACAATCGACCCTTAGATCTCTGGGTTAAGCTGATTTTACTCATCATGATCTCTTCCATAGCCATCCATTTACCTTCGAAGGCTGCAATATCATTGTTTCTAATTGCTGTGTAATATTCCATGGTATAAATGTACCACAGTTTTTGGATCCATTCTTCCAGTGAATGCTGCATCATCCCAGCCAAGAAACAATATGTCTGCTTATATAATCTTCTTTTATTTCACTCAATCTAGTTTTAATTTTCCTTTTTAGTTCATTCACATTTGTTATACACTTATCTCTATATATTTGTTTTTGCTCTTTTAGAATGTGATCTATAATCTCACCATTTTCTCAAACTAGTTATTATTTGTAATTTGAAAACCTACTGAAATTTAAGATTAGTATGAAAAAAACTACCTCATTTTAGGTTTATTATTTCTAACAGCTTCTGAGTTGATTATGTTGAGTTTACCAAGTGTACAATCTATATAATCTTAAAAATCATAAGAATGTCCTCTTTCCTAATTGAAAAAAAAAATCCTAATGGCTTAATTTAAGGCAACAGAGTTCAATGGTATAAGCTGTGTATCAGCAACATTTTCCTGTAAAGGGGAAGAGAATATGTATTTTAGGCTTGGAACACACTCGGACATGCCACATGCACTTGACTTTGCCATTTTAGCATGAACAGTGCTATAGACAAGACATAAATGAATAAGCACAGCTGTGTTAGCTATGTTTCAATAAAACTTTAGAAGTCTGACAACCTCTGGTTTAAATTATAAATGGTGGAGTCAATCAGCCTATGTTCAAATCTAGCCTTCAGCATTTCCTGACTCTATGTTAGGCATATTTCTTAAGCTTTTATTGCCTCAGTTTATACATATGTGTATAAAAGTTTCTTCATTTGTGACAATTTGCGATATTATCATAATCTGCAATAATGAAGTTCAGTAAGAACAGTACCAAAAACACAATAAATGCTGTAATTATTAGTTATTTTTATCAACCACATCTCATTTTCATTTCTTGTACAACTGGTATGCTTTGTCATTACCAAAACAATGGTAAAACAAACATTGCTTATAATAATTATCCTGGTCTTCTTTCTGACATCATGCAAATTCTGCTAGTGTTTTTACATTAAGCATATGACTAGTTTTGGCTTCAGATATATGTCTATGAAATTAAAGAACTATTCATCTAATCAAATTTTACTAAAGTTATAAAAATCTGAAATAAAACTTAACTTTTGTAAAATCCTTTTTTGGCATCTATTACAATGATATACTTCCTTAAAAAAAACTCTTGACCTATATATAGAATTATTTCCCTAATATTGAACCATTGTTCAATAGTTGACATAAATTTTATTTGATCATGGTATTAATTTGATTTAGTGATAACATTAAATTTGCTAAACTTCATTAAGGATTTAGGATTTTTACATCTATGTTCATAACTGATATTGATGTATATAGTTTTTGGATAGATAATTTTTAAAATTGAATTTCAGAATCAGTGTTGTTATATAAAAGAAGGAAAAGCTTCTTTTAGTTTTTGATGATCTGGAACTATTTAGATAGTATTAGTATAGTTTGTTCCTTGTAAGTTTAAAAGGACTAACTTGTTAAAAACACTCATCTGAACCTGATGTGTTTTTTTGAAATTAGCTCTCTAAAAATTTTTCTCAAAAGATGCATAAAAAAATCAAAACATAAAAATTCTTTTAAAGCATAAACAAAAAAACTAGAAATAGCATCTGCCATACACATAACAATAAAAAACTTTATAAGATGCAATATACAAAGATCTTGTAACTCAGTAAAAAACACACGGGACCACCAAACAGAAAAATTGCAAAAGATATGGGCAATTAATAAACAAATATAAATGAGTCACAAAACGTGGAAGACTAACCAATTGTTTTGGTCGGTTTTTTCTTGCTATGACTAAAACAACCTGACAAAACAATTTTAAGAGGAAATGTTTATTTGGGGGCTCATGGTTTCAGAGATTGGTTGACAGAACGCCATTTCATTCCTAAGGGCTCAAGGTTAGCCTGATCATCATGGCTGAAAAATGTGGTGGAAGAAAGTGGCTCAATACATTGCTCCAGGAAGCAGAGAGAGAAACTCCAAGCTAGATGCAAAATGTATACCCCAAAGGCACACCCCCAATGACTCACCTCCTCCAATCACACTTTACCTGCCTTCAGTTGCCAGTTAATCCCTATCAGGGGATTAACTCACTGAATGGGTTAAAGTTTCCATAACCCAAACATTTTTTGTACTGTCTCACATATTGATTGAGCTTTTGTACTGTCCAAAATATTGAGCTTTTGGGGAACACCTTTCATCCAAACTACAACACCAATTAAGTATTCTTGAAAAGCATGCATCCTAAAATGAGGCACTATTATTTGCAAATGTATAGTGGAGACAATGAAACCAAAGTTGCTCAAATTCACCCAAATTTACTTGCTATTTACAACTCTGAAAACACAATCCATGGCTTTGGCAAGAGCAAGTGTCTTTTGGTTCTAGTTCATCATCAACCTGCTGTCAGATTAAAACCTTTATAAAATAATAATAAATTCATTCTTCTTAAATTGTTTAACAGCTTTCATGATCAAATTCCCATTTTTTTTGGCATGTATTACGGGAGGTAATTATCTAGCCAGTGCTAATTTCTGACCATCTGATCCATTTTTTACTCTAATATAAAATGATTTGGTTACACTCTTAAAAAACTACCTGAATGAAATATGCTCTCTCCTCTATTTCTACTTCCCTTCCTCCCTACTGAACATTCATTTATACCATCTTTAGTTGACATAACTCCTATTCATTCTTCAAAACTGAAGTCTGAGAGATTAACCGGTAAGAAGCTTTCACTTGTCACCTATTTTTGTTAAGTCTTCTACTTTCTGTGCCTCTAAAGACACCCTCTATTATGTGGGTGTCTATGTGGTAAATCCCTATTTTATGGTAATCTTTTCTACTGTATTGTCAAATTCTTGAGGCAGGGACTCCTCTTCCATTTTCTATCTTCTAGTGCTTAATGCATATTAATTGTTTAATGAAAATTAGTTGGAATTTGCTACTGATATTAAGTAAATTTTTCTTGTTCTATCAGAATTCTTTAAATTTTTTAGCCAAGTGTTATTTTAAAAAAATAAAGTTTATGTATATTATGTAACCAGAATTAATTTTTTTTCTGGATGATAGTCCTTTATTACTCTTACTTTCTAGTTATTCCAATAAAACCTCCACTAGAGGGCATACAAAGAAAAGCAGAAGCCAAGCTTTAACATGGGAAAGGAAAAACATTACAAAGGTGTATTTATAACTTCTCTGTAGTAAGGGTAAAATGATTGATTTGTTTTCATGTCATAATTATATGTACATTTCAGTATTATCTACTCTTTTTAATATGCTTAAAAATTCAGCGTATAGCTGTGAAATTAATGAAACAATTAAGAAAAAGAAGATTTTTATAAAGTTAAAATGGTAGGAATTGGGCTGGAGCGGTGGCTCAGCGGTTTTGGTGGGAAGCACAGGAACCTGGTTCAAACCCCAGCACCATGTACATAACTAAGTGTTGGAGCAACTAAGGCCATGTGAAAAAACTAAATAAAGTCATTTCTCTCTTTCTCTGTCTCTCTCACTTAAAAAAAAATGCTAGGAATTGGGAAATCCATTTCTGGCCATCAGATTCATTATGTTGAATCAATACTGAGAGAGGCTATAAAAGCTGGCAAAATGTAAAATGTGTTTAAAAGTTTCTATGGTTTGGAAATCTACCAAAGGTTTGTGTATGGAAGTGTGGTCTCTAGAGTGTTGGTGGGAGATGGTGTGGAAACAATAAGGAAGTGGGGCTCAGTATAGGTCCTTGGGGGAATTCCCTTGAAAGGTATTAAGGTATTCTTGTGTACAATTGATTCGGTCTCATAATAGGGCTGTTATAAAAGTCCAACCTTGGTCCCTCTCCATCTCTGGCTTCCACATGTTTCCACCATTGCCTCTGCCATGAACTTGGTAGGTTCTCACTGGAAGTGAAAAGATCCAGGTGCCATACCCTTGAACCTCCAAAAACGTGTGCTAAGCAAGCCTTTTATCTTTGCAAGTAGTCCACCTCAGGAATTCATTATAAAGACAAAAAAATTACTAACACAAAGGTATAGGAGAAAAAACAGGATGCCAGAACCTGGGAAGTTCACAGAGCTTCACAAGATTACCCAGGTCATGGAGCTAATAAGTTATAGGACCTGGGACATGAACTTCTGATTCCAATATAATTCATGAATAAATAATTTTTGATTTTTTTAAAAAATAGGGTAACTCTAAATGCATTAACTTTAACAGTGAAAATTATGACTCTTTTACCATGATAAAATAATTCATAATTAAGAAAACACAGGAAATGGGGCTAGAACAGTGGGGCTGCAGTTGTGGAGCTTGGGTAGCATGCATGAGGACACGGGTTCAAACCCCAGTAACACTGCACAACAAGGTGTTGGAGCACCAAGGGCCTCATGAAACACTAAATAAAATTGATTCTTTCTCTCACTCTTGTCCCCCTCCCTTAAGAAAGAAAAAATGACAAATGAAAGAAAAATATCTTTATTCAAGCATATTGAGCTTATCATCATACTGTTGAGAATCACTGCACTAAAGGTAGGTAATTTATAAACAACAAATTATGAAGTCATATGCTAATTCCCTGCCTTCAACTGTTAGTTCTTTAGAGAATTCATCTTACTAGAATCAAAAATTTCTTCTTTCCAAAGCAATTCTTTCAATAACCTGGAATGACTTTAGTTATTACATGAGATATGAAAATTTTCTTCTGAAAGATGTAAGAGTAAAAAAGTCACATTTTTAAAATAAAAATAAATGAGTGCTTATTTCAAACTTAGAATATTTAAAGATAAAACTGTCGAACTAATTTTAGAAGGTAGTATATAATAATAATCTAACAAATATATATATAATAAAAATGAGACTTATCGAAAAAGATAGTCTATGATGGATAACTGAGTTTAAATATCATAATTTTATATCATATGCCAGATTCTATTTAAGACAAAGTAAAGAATTTCAAATTATCTTTTTCTGGTGGGTCATCTTAGTTCCCTGACATGCATGGTTTTTTTTGGTTTGTTTGTTTTTTTAGCACAGATCATTATTTTTACTATAAAAAACAAAATCAAAAGTACATATTGGGAATTGAACTGTTTTATTCTTCTTTCCAGCGATGGGACATACATGTTTTCTGGTCAGTAGCAGTCTACCAAACATTGTGCTAAACTAACTAAAGCTGAAAGGTGACCAGTAAAGCTGTTCCACTGCATCCTACTCATGCTGAGCCAGACCAGGGGATACCATTTTGGCAGGAGAGATTGACAGGAAGAATAAATTGCAGAGTCCTTACCTATGCCAATAAAAAAACCCAACCAACTGGCTCACACAGAAAGGGTTTTATAAGCAAACCTGCACAAAACACACCTGACATGCTATGACAGCCAAGGTGGCTTCAACTATTTCCAGCACACATCAGACATTCACTGGTGTTCAGTAAACCAGGGAGATCAATGCAAAAAAGCATTTTTACCTTCACAGCACTAATGTCTAAAAAGCATATAGCTTATGATACTTTGATTTTTAGATGGATAACCATGGAAATTCCAAGATCATGTCCACTAGCTTAGCTTGAGTATTCATCTATAAAAATATTTTTTAAAAAATAATGCTTGAAAGAGACTTCTAGAAACAGTGGAGCTGTATCAGGACTAGCAGAAGACAGTGTTTCAAGGACTGTGTACGTTAAGACTGGGAGATGATTTTCACATGTAGCTACTTGGTAAAGGATACCTCTGTCGGTTGATTCCTACAGTCAACACGAGCTGTGATCAGAGGAGATACAGCTCTGGTAGGACAGGTAGCTGGTTCCAGTAACTCCCTAGGTAAATACTGCCAAACAAAAACCCTATTGAGGGTAAAGGACTGAAATTCTGACCCATGTGAAAAAGAGCTGTGAGTGCACAATGGACTTATGCAAAGCCTGCTGGGAAGGAGGAGGTTCATGATGGTGGTGACACACACCAACATGTACTGGGGAAGGTCCCCCCAGGTGGAATGGCTGGCAAGCTTGAGCCAGAGGAGTCTAACTAAAGCATCTGAGAAAGGTGACTAGGTAGGGAGGGGAGAAGCACTAATACAAGATGGTGTTTTGGGAGAAATGGGTCCATAATATGAGGTCATGTTTCTGATCCATCAACATTTAACACAGACCAAGGGCCACAGAACAAGTCTTTCGGAGATGTACTCTGCTGTTGTCATTAGCTGAAATGTCTGAGTCTACTGGTCTGGTGACATCCAGAATGATCCTGTTCATTGCCTGGAGATGGGACCTAGTGCTGCAGATTGTTCTGGGAAGCGGGCATAGAAGGTGATTTGTACAATGAAGTCACCACTAAGCCACTGCTTAAGTCCAGTCTCTGGCCTTCCTTTTCTGCTCTGTAGTCCAAAAACATTTCTTTAAAAGCCAGAAAATCTGTAAATTTGAGTAGCATATCAAATATGTCACCAGCCACTTCATCTTTATGGTGCTGTAATGTAGTTGTTAAAGCCGCCATGTTAAATCCAGGACTCTCTGCTCCAGTAGTAGTTGTTCTATATGTTTTTCTACTAAAGAAATATATGCATTGAAATTGGGGTATAGATGAGTTTATTCTCTTCCATGTCTTCAAACTTCCGGTAGTACTTGTCCACGAAATTTCTCTGTAATAACTGTAACTCGTTATCCATGATAATCTCCTCTAAATATTCAACCACAGCGTCAAATTCTGCATCAGATGCAGAGGAGGACAGTGCGAAGCTTGAAGCTCTCTTACTCTATCTGGGGCATCCAAGGCCACCGGGCCACAACCACCTGCGTGGGCGAGCAGGCCAGTCGGCCTCCTACCCGGCCCACAGCCTGGGCCCAGCCTCTGTCCGACTCCGTGGCGCACACGCTGGCACCGAGGGCACAGTAGCCTGCCAGGTAGGAGGGGGTCTCGCTGCCCAGGCCGCAGGCTGCTCAAGGCCCAGCCAGGTCATTCCACAAGCACCATCATCGCCCTGGCATGCATTTTGAGAAAGTAGTTGTCAAAAGTTATTCTTATCTTTGGTCTGTTAAATTTTTGCTTTCAAAAGGACCATGTCAATTTCTAGATATGTGAATAGCAATATTAATGCTATGCCTTAAATATGCAAAATATCACTTAAGGTATTTGTCACTACATACATGTAAAACTGTTAACAAAGATAAAATCAGTTCCTACGTACAAGGAAAAGACAGGCAAATAGAAGAGCATAAGGTATCAATAAGCACTTTATAAAAAATATAAAAAGCTAATAAAATAAGGAAAGATGTCCTAGTGAACCCAAAATCAGAAAATAAATATCAAAACTGCAACAATGCTCAGAACGGGGATGTAGCTTACTGATGGAGTGTTTGCTTAAAAAGAATGAGTCCCTGGGTTTGATCCTCAGCAAACCCTGTTCCCATTAAAAAAAAAATTTTTTTTCAACACAAATAGTACATCACGCTCATTTTTATCCATCAGACTGATAAAAACTACAAAGTCTAATACATTGACAAGGATGCAAAAAATGGATGCTCTTTCACACTGTTTACATCATAAAGTGGAAAATCTTTTTGGAGGACTATTTGGATATAACTTGCAAGATTTTAAATGTACAGAATTTTTTAGTATTTTAACTTCTGTAAGTCTTCTACAGAATTAATATGCACCAAGAATATCATCATCATAAGTGTTATGGTAAACATTTAAGTTTTAAGGCTTACTCTGGCTGGGTACTGTTTTAGGTAAAAAACAACTTTATGAAATGAGTGATACTGTTCTCTCTGTTATAAAAATTACACTGAAAAGATGAGTAACTCAAATTACAGAGCTAGTAAATAATAAGGCTGGGAATCAAACCCTGGCAGTCAGGCTCATAAGATATTACTTAAACTACCACACAACACAAAAATGTAAACACTACTAAGTAACGACAAAGGAAGACCCCAAATACATCTGTTCATGTGGAAAGATTGTGTGTGTGTGTGTGTGTGTGTGTATGTAATCATCATCATCATCAGATTGGGAATACCTGTCCAACTGATTAAAGCAGGTATCTCTGAGACAGAATTTAAGATATTTGTTTAATCAAAGAAAACCCATGATTTACCACATGGATTTATATATTATTTTAACATTTTATGATGAAATATATTGACCACCAGTTTAAAAAGGCTAGGAATAAAAATCACAAAATGAATGACAATTTCTGGTAATGTTTTCTAAATAGGCTATTTAAAAAATGTTTCTGAAAGAATATTTTGTGACTTCTGCCTATGTTTTCACATATTTACCTATAATTAGAAAACAAGTTAGTATTAGAAGCCAATATTGTAAATCAACCAAGCTGCTCCACTGACATTTACAACCAAATTTATATTCTCAAGAACATAAAGCATTTTCTTCTCAGGGTAGCTTCTGTTTATTAAAACAAGCAATAACATTCAACAAGTTAACTACCACACATTTATTACGTCAAAACCTTGGGCATTAGTTAATATGTGCTATCTTATCAATGGTAATAAAACATCCATTGAAATTAAAATGCCATATCATTTTACAAAACCCATATCTCATGACTGAACAATCTTATTTTAACAAACTCCAATGCTAGAAACACTGCATTCTAAATGTAAAGAAATCTTTTTTTTTCTTTTTTCTTCTTTCAATATAAGACAAGGTTTCAGTTAGTTGGAAAAAATACCTCACAGATTCTAAAAACAGAAACATTAATCACATTAATTACATGTTAATTTTTAAAACCTTATTACTCTAACAATAAAAATGTTTATTCTTAAGGCTAGAAGTGTTTCAAATTATATTGTATATTCAATAATCTAATATAGACCTATATTTTATTAACTTAAAATATCATTTTTATCTCATTATCAATATAAAAAAGAAAACAGGAAAGCATAAGTCCATACCATGTCATAAATGCCAAGTTCCAATTAACTTGATCAAAGGCAACTTTGTTTTCAGGCCTAAATACGAGTAAACTAAATTAAAGTGAAAACATCTTTCTGTTCAATTCTTCCCTTTCCAGTTGTAAACTTTTTAAGTCAAAATATTAAAATACCTTCAATAATTTACAGAAAAACACAGTAAAAACAAACAAAATACTCAGGTATAAGGCAGTTTAACACAAATATGTATTTTGCAACAATCAGAAAAGTCATGCTGTTTAATTGATTTTGCAAACTCCAAATATAGGTAGAAGAAATAAGAAATACAAATGCATTCTGCTGGCAGATGCTGTTTGGATTAAATTATTTTATATATCCTTATCAAATTTCTGCTGCATTCAAAGGCACATACTTAAGCATAAATTTTTTGTTGTGTGAAAAATAACCTACCATCTACCCTTGAGTTACAAAAACAATTTGGACAATTTAACAAATGCTTAATTTAAAAACAAAAAAACCTACCCCCCTTAAAAACAAATTCTAAAGCCAAAATAAATAAACCAACATAAATTATCATATTGGGTAGACACAGTATACCATGCTAAGTATTATCTGTAGCAAGATCTAAGACAAATATAAGATTTGAATTGTGTCCCAGTGAGTTAAATTTTAAAATGGATTTCAAGTTGACAGTTCTTTACCATTAATCCCACAGGAGGGAAAATGAAAACAAGATAATATTAAAAGAACAAACCAGATTTCTATGTACTAATTATGGAAAGCCTATAGAACAAAAATTTAAAAAAGAAATCTCCATGGAAAACAAAAAGCTGATACACAAAAAATTTATAATAAATCTATAAACAATTTAAAAGTGCTGATTTCTACTTCCAGTAATAGAAAATAAGATCAAAATTTGGTCCAAAATTATGAAGGCATTTCAAAGATCTGGATGAAAACTAATTTTAATTACTTAAAAACTGTAGAACTAAGATATTAAGGAACTAAAATCTACAGAAAGAAAGTCAGAGAGGTAAAGCTTGCATTCACAGTTTTTTTCTGCCATGAGGGAATTTTCCAGTTGAAAAATCAATGGGAAAATTAGTTGCAGCTCATTTTGGTAGTCTTGAACATCAGGAGGAACAAAATTGAAAGCCCTGAGCCTGTACAGGGTAGAGAGCTTGATAAGCCATACCTAAGACAAATTAAGCTGCAATTCAAGGTGTTATATCTTCAGGATAACAATAAATCAGAAAAACAAACAACCAACAACAACAAAAACCAACTCTTCATGTTGTATACATCAAAATTATCTAGAACCTTAATCCCAAATTTAAGATTGCATGAGTCATGGAGTGATAGTACCCCAAACACATTTTAAAAATACACAATATTCTCTTTGATGGAAAAATATAGGCCGCATAATTAGTCTTATAGTCAGATTTTAAATCTAATGAGTAGCATATAGTCATAAATGAGAAGCATGATCAACATTATGAAAAGAAATAAAAATTTCAGAAATTGGAATTACTCCATATAGATGATACGACTACCATATTAAAGAGATTTTTTTATTTAAAGCCTGAAAATATTTTCAGGGGAAAATGAGCTATAAAGTGACACCATAATTTTAAAAAGAAGCAAACAAGTTCTAGAAATTAAAAAGTAACTCAAATTGTTGATTCAATTGGTGAGTTTTACAACAGATTAGAAAGTGAAGTGATATTTACTAAAACTGAAAGAAAAGAACAAAACCTATTAACCACACTGAGATAAAAAGTTGCAACATGAAAGATAATGGGGACGCAGTAAGAAGTTCTAATGTGTATACTATAAATCAGAGCCAGGGCAGTAAAAAACAGGGTAGAGGTAATATTTTAAGAGAGAATATATGGGACTATGTGAGAATTGAGACATCAAATCTAAAATTTAGAAGATCTTTATTATGACATTATGATGGCAGGAAGAGATACCTTTAAGATATGGCATTAAGCTGATGATTTTCCCCATTAGCATTATCACAATTAAACAGAATATATATTTTAAGAAGCTAAGACATTTTTAGAAAAACACTGACACTCAGGAATTCAATTGGTATCAGTAGATTTGAATGTTTGCTTACATCTAGACTTTGGGAGCAATGGAAACACCAAAGCAAACAAGAACTGCTCTTTTAATTTGTCTATTAATAAATTTGGACATTGTTAAATATTCACCATAAAGTGATAAAAATTTTGTTTAATGAAATAGAAAATAGGTGAAATCCACAAAGATAGGCTTGTTTTAGGCTTATCTGAAGGGGAATTGGTAAAGGGCTTTGTCTTCCATTACCGGAAGAGGTGCTTGAAGAACATGATCAGAACTCAGGGCAATCAATAAACAAACAAACAAACAAACAAACAAAAAAACCCTGTACACTCAGAAAAAAAATGTTAGAATTCATGGATCTATGGTGAAAGGAAAACCCTGATTAGAATATTCTAAGTCCCTGATGCTAAAACTTTGATGTACAGGTGGACTGATCCATGCCTTCTTTTGCTGGGTAGAGGAACACACTGAAACCAGAGAGCTGAAAAAACTTCCAAGGATAATGAACCTAGAACACCTTAATGCCAGCTGCCTAAAAAATTTCCACCATTTATCATAAACAATAACATAAATGAATAAATAAAGCAATTCATGAAAAGGTTCTAAGCAGCAAAATAAATTAATAAATAAAACCACATGGAGGGAGGGAGGAAGGAAGACAAATTTAACAATGAACTAGAATGGCTAAAGAAGTAACAGAAAACCAAAAAAAAAAAAATATATATATATAGATAGATAGAGATAGGAGCACTTAGTGATAATCATGTTCAGCATACATACAAAATGGCTTGCTGAAACAAGTTACAACCACAACAAAAAAAAAACACCAAACATAACTTCCCAATAAGCAACTGAGTAGACAGTGCTACCTGAAGCAATGATGCAAGGTGCTTATCTCTGTTTAGGCACCTAGGGCCAAAGAAACATCCACTGTGTTATGTGCTCATGTTGCCTCTGAAACTTTACATACTTTTAATTATGCATACTGAAATCTGCTCTCTATGGCCTTTTTATATGCTACTTTTTCTTTTCTTTCAATTTCCAAGCCAATTAATTTTCTTCTTTATTTGGTCAGTTATTTTTGTCAGGACTTAAAAAATTTATCATACCTACTGAAGTTCAAATTTAAAAGTAAAACCATGGAATTTTCGTACAGTGGAACATGACTCAGCAAAAACAATGAACAAACTACTGATACACAACATAGATGAGTCTTAAAATTCATTATTTGGTGAAAGTAATGAGACATACAAAAATACCATCTGATTCATTTACATGACATTCTAGAATACAAAAGATTATTTTATGGTGGTAGGAACAACATCCACATCACATGGTAGCTTCTGGCAGTGGGATAATTTAACTGGGAATGGGCACAAGCAAATTTTTTGGAGTGACAGAAATGCTGTCTTGGGGTGTGAGTTATAGGACTATACACATTCTTCAAAACTGATCCAACTGTACAATAAAATTATAATTATTTCATGTACTAAAATTGTAAACTATTACAGAATTTTCTCAGTACCATTCAGAAAAATTTCTAATCAAGTATAGGATACTCAAAACTTTTTTTAATTTTTATTTTTCCATTTACCTACTTTTAGTACAAATGTGACCAAGTGATTTTTACCATAAGATCTACAAACCCCTAGAATTATCTTTTTATTCCTAACACAAGTAAATCTATCCTCCTCCCCATTCATTCTATCTACAAACTAAGACCTGTCTTTTGAGCTATTTTCACTGAATGATGAGCTTTCCTGCTACTTTACATATCAGAACTGGGATTTTAGAGCTATTTTAGAGGCTGATCTTTAAGACTATTACTTTTAATTTATGAGACAAGACTATAGGTCTCATTTTAGTTTAAAAAGGAAAAAAAAGTTAGTGTTCAATGTCTTTTGCAACTATGTGACCATGTAGCTTTCATGAAAAGCATAAGCTTTATGGTCAACTCACCCCTATGCTATTTTTCTTGAAAGGTAATTTTTCATCGCAAAAGAGTTGCTCAACAAAAGGGAATATGTCAACAGAACAAAAGTAAATTCATCTAAAGATCTGTTTTTCTCCCTGAAATCTGAATAGTGGTTCCCTGATTTATCTTTTATCACATTTTATATGAAATCAAATAATAAGAGGCTTTAGTTTTTGTCATTGGTAATGATTTGTCTAAAATTGCTCCCAAATCTGACTATACATTCCTTGGGTCCTGAAATTTTTTTCCTTTTACATTGCTATATGTTATCCCTCCCCCACTGTATATTCACTAATGTTATCCTTCTTATGAAATCTGCAGCCTAAAAAGTACCATCTGCCATCACTTATTTTCCTTTCAGGACTATGAAGAAAACATAATTCAGTAACTGTATTATTTTTAAGCTTTGAATATTAAAGAAGACAAAGTAGTTGAAAATTTATTTTTCAAGTTATTTCTCACTGCTAAATACAGATTGCTTTTTCTTTAACCATACTATAAAATTGTCTATTTTAGTGGAGTACATACCTGTTTAAATCTTGTGCTCTTTCAAATTCATTAGCTCTTTGAAGGTTTTCAGCTTTAAACTTGCCTCAGTGTAACTGGTTTAAAGTTTTTAGCCCGAGAAACTAATCATGTGTCCGGTTTTTATTTTTAAGAGAAACAGGGACAGTGAGAGAGAGCAAGTACGCGCAAGAAAGAGAATCGATTTATTTAGTTCTTCATGTGGCATTTGTTGCTCTGACACTTTGTTCTGTACGTGATGCTGAGGTTTGAACTCGCATCCTTGGGCATGCCAAGCAAGCGCCACAGCACCTAACTGCTAAGACACCACTCCAGCCCTTATGTGTCTTTTTAATTCAAAGGAAATGTTTTCCCATGTATTTGAAAGACAGCATCTAGTTCCTGAGCAGCAGAATAGTCTAGAAACTATAATACTGGCTTACTTAACATCACCACTTATTATCTTATAAACACTAGTTTTTAAGATAGTAAGGGACCTTCCATCTTCTCAAGTTTTCTTCAATTCCTTTCTTCAACATTTGACAGTTTTCATTGTAGAGGTTTTTCATTTCCTTTGTTAGATTAATTCCCAAGTATTTTATTCTTTTTGAGGTTACTGTGAATGGGATAGATTCCCTGATTTCTTCTTCAGCAAAACTGCTGTTGGAATATAGGAAAGCAATTGATTTATGGGAGTTGATCTTGTATCCTGCTACTTTTCTGAATTCATTTATAAGCTCTAGAAGTCTTCTGATGGAGTTATTTTTTTGGGGGCGGAAGGGTCTTCTTAGGCATAAAATCATGTTGTCAGCAAACAGACAGTTTAAATTCCTCTTTTCCTATCTGACTTCCTTTGATTTCTTTCTCTTATCTGATAGCTCTGGCTAGGGTTTCAAGGACCATATTGAATAAGAGTAGTGAGAGTGAACAGCCTTGTTTTGTTCCCAAGTTTAGTGGGAATGCTTTCAGTTTTACTCCATTAAATATAATGTTGGTTATGGGTTTATCAAAAATGGCCTTGACAAATTTAAGGTAAATTCC
This sequence comes from Aplodontia rufa, assembly GCA_004027875.1. Lineage (NCBI taxonomy): Eukaryota > Metazoa > Chordata > Mammalia > Rodentia > Aplodontiidae > Aplodontia > Aplodontia rufa. The sequence goes on along the minus strand of PVKS010031521.1, from coordinate 8,694 downwards.
TTTGATCCCTATCTTCCCCAGAGTTTTGAGCATGAATGGGTGTTAAGATTCTGTCAAAGGCCTTTTTTTAGACCTGAGAAACCATGTTCTTGGTTAGGCAGAATCAATATAGTTAATGGCTATTCTGTCAAAAGCACTGTACTGATTCATTGCTATCCCAACAAGATACCAATGTCATTAGAAAATTTAATTTTCAAATTCATTTGGAACAATAAGAAACCTAGAATAGCCAAAGCTATTCTAAGCAAAAAACAAAACAATACCTGACCTGTAATTATACTATACAATTATAGTAACAAAAACAGCAGAGGACTGGTATCATAACAGGCCAGAAGACCAATGGAATAGTATAGAAGATACTGAGACAAACCCACAAGACTTTAACCATCTGATATTTGACAAAGGGGGCAAAAATATTGCATGGAGGAAAGACAGCCTGTTCAACAAATGGTGCTGGGCAAATTAGACAGCTAAATGCAGACAAATGAAGTTAGTTCCTTATCTGTCACCCTGCACAAAAATCAAATTGAAATGGATAAAAGAACTAGGAATTAAACCAGCAACCATAGAATTATCAGAAGAAAAAATAGGATTGACACTCCACCATATCGGTGTTTGCTCCTTTTTTTTTTTTCAGGGCTGAGGACTAAACTGGGGGCCTTGTGCGTGATAGGCAAGCGCTCTGCCACTGAGCTAAATCCCCAACCCCACATTTGCTCCTTCTTAAGAATACTCCCATAGCACAAGAACTAAAACCAAGAATCAATGAGTGGGATGCCATAAAAACTAAAAAGCTTCTGCACAGCTAAGGAATTAGTCAAGAGTGTCAAGAGAGAACCTACAGAATGGAGAAAATCATGGCCTGCTACCTCTCCAACATATTCTGGCTAATATCCAGAATATACAAAGAACTCAAAAAACATAAACACCAGAAACACTATCACTCCAATTAATAAACAGGTTACTGAACTAAATAGAAACTTCTCAACAGGGGAAGTGCAAAAAGCCAAAAAATATATGAGAAAGTATTCTACATCACTAGTAATAAGAGAAATGCAAGTCAAAACTGCACTGAGACTTCACCTCACCCCAGTCAGAATGGCAAAAGTGAAGAACACAAACAGTAACAGTTGCTGGAGGGGTTGTGGGGAGAAAGGAACACTAACACATTGTTGGTGGGATTGTAAACTGGCACAACCACTCTGGAAAGCAGTGTGGAGACTCCTCAAACAATTAGGGATTGAACCACCATATGATCCAGCTATCCCACTCCTAGGTGTTTCCCAGAAAAGCTAGAATCAGCTTACTATAGAGATACAGCTACATCAATGTTTATAGCAGCTCAATTTACAATAGTGAAATTGTGGAAACAGTCTAGATGCCCCTCACTGGATGAATGGATCCAAAAACTGTGGAAAGAATACACACACACACACACACACACACACACAAATGGGAATTCTACTCAGCTATTAGAAAGTACAATCTCATGAATTTGCAGGTAAATGGATGGAAATGGGGAAAAAAATCATGCTGAGTGAAACGAGCCAAACCCAGAGACTTAAAGGTCAAATGTTTCCTCTCATATGTGCAAGCTAGAGTAAAACCTAAGATAGGACAAAGGTTAGTCAATTTTATTTAAAAGACCCACAAAATCTGAAGTAACACATTAGTTGTGAGGACTATAGCTATGAAGGAGGTGGGAGGGGAAGGAGAGAAAGGGAGGAAGGGGAGGGAGGGTAGGCAAGGGTTATTCAATACTGTAGAGTACATATGACTCGTATGAAAACCCCAAATATATCCAGACGGGCATGTAAATCTAATAATTTCAATATGTAAATTACATTTACATAGTCACTAACTTCTATAACTTGGGGGAAATTACAGAGGATCCATGAGATTGGGGAGTGGGGGAACAGGTGTAGATCCTGGACAAGGATCAAGTTAAAGCAACCCTGTCAATATGTATGCTAGTATGAAGGTGAACCAATGAATCTCTTCACTACGTAAGTTGATGCTAAACTAATTAAAAAAAAAAAGAATAAAATATAGAATATTAAAAAAGAAAACCCCTCTAAAATAAACTATTGATTTCTCTACAATTTTAAATAAAACAAAACCAGAAAAAGATATGTTAAAATAAATTGAAGACATAAAAATTCAATATAAAATATATGATATGGATAGTTACTATATAATAGAATCGTTATATAAAGTCATCAATTTGCATATTCATATTTGTGCAAAATAAAGTGGAACTTGAAAATAAAGAAAGTGTGATAGGGTAAGTGCTTAACTTACCTCGGAGAAGTAATAATCAAATTTAAAAAACTGAGATACATCAAGCAAAAATCAATATTCCATTGAACTCAGAGAGGCAAGTCTTATCTTAGGTTTTGCTATATATATAAATTGAAACCACAGAACATCTGGAAGTTTACTTCAGCTAGGTGTCCTGAAGTACATGTTCCAATTTCAAGGTGCAACTGGATCCAAAAGTTACACCTGATTAGGGATTATACCATAAAATGACAGAATAAAAATTCCTGTGAATTGATGTGCCAAACATGTGTAGATAGGATCTTCAGTACTTTTTAATCTTTATTTGTTTAAATATTGATTGACCTTTTTCATACTAGATCAGGGTTTCTCAACTTTATCATTTTGGGATTGGTTATTCTTTGGAGGGGCTGTCCTATGCACTGTAGCACGTTTAGCAGCATCTCTAGCTCCATCTGCTATGCTACTAATATCTTTCTGGTGTGACCATGAAAAATCCCTCCAAACATTGCCAAATGGCCCCTGGGCAGTAAAACGTACCATTACTCCAGTTAGATAAAATTTTTTTTCATACAGGAATTATCTAAAGATGTATAGAACCTTCCACGGCTGCTGTCCAGCTATCACAGAAACTAAGAAAGAAACTTCCAGAATCAAGCATAATTATTTCTATATATCAGATACTACCCCATCATTATTTGAACTAATGAACATGAGTATTGATCATATTTGTACTAGACATTTCTATTGGATGGGTTAATTCCTATTATTGTCATTTTCAAGATTAAATTAAATACAGAGATTTAATAGGAAGATGGAGCCAGATAAGTTAATTTGATAGAAAATTTAAGCAATCTGATTTTTATTAGTAATGGTATTTCAATAGATGCAAGATACATTTAATTTTATCTTCTTTATATGTATATGCTATGACATGTATATTATTACTTAATTGGTGAAGTCTTAGGAAAACAGAAACATTCCAATATATTGTCATAGTATTTTTGTAAAACTTGTTACACAAAGAGAATTCTTAAAAGGCTTTACTTCTATAGCTCTATCTTCATGTTCTTTTGAGTGTATTCACAGAAAAAATGATTTATATCATCTTTTCCCTCTCATTCCAAATGTCTATCATATTCCTCTAGAAAATAAAAGCTGAAAGATCAAGCTTCATGATATCCCCTTCTTTTGGTACTCTTTTACAACTTGAAGTAGGATCTGTCACCTAATTTCATCCATCAACTATTTATAGCCAGGTAAACAAACACTGTTTATGATTTTTAAAAATTCATACTACAAAGTGTTTAAGTGTTTAACAGGATGATAAAAGTATCTTCAACACTTTTGATTCAACAGAAAGGCTCTTACCTACAAGCTACATTTGGATCAGCATTTCTGGAAAGTAGCAGCTCTACACACTTCAAGATCTGTTCTTCAGAGCCACGAGCAGAACATGCAGTTATCAAAATAGTTTGCTTATCTATGATGAATAACAAAACAAGGAAAAATCCTCAAACATTAGAAGTGTATCTTATTGACTTCCTTATCTTTAAAACATTCTCAATTTACTACACTCTCGAATTCTACAAACCCTTCCCAGGTCTCACAGCAAATTAATTCACCAAAATATGAGATCAGGGATGAATCCCTTTCATCTCCATAATAAATATATACTTCATTTCTTAATTTCCTTCCCCTATTCCATTTCTTCAAGAGAATAAAAAGTGGTGAAGCACATGACTCTGCAACCACACTGCCTGAATATGAACAGCTTTTGGTTGATTAAGATTTGCCTCGCTTAACTCATGATTGAAAAATAATGAGCTATACTCTCTGGTTTCACTTCTTTACTTCTCACCCATTTTTACAATTCTTGAAATATAGAAATTTGAAACTGTCACAACAGCCACATTCATTGGTGTCTTTTCAGTCCTTTTCTACTTGATCTCTCTGAATTCACCCTTTTCCCTAAAACTCTTCTTCCCTTGGCTCCTACGGTATGAATGGAAAAGATGGTAGGTTGAAACCAAACAAAATCACTTATCAATTAAGAACTCAAGAATTCAAAACAGGTCACCATAGGCATGGTTTACATTAGTAGTTTAACCCTGACAGAGCAAAAAGATTTTAGTACCAGCTTTGCCACTGACAAAACTGTGAGTCTAGTGATGTTTTAATATTTCATTAGATCTAATTTATAGTTATAAAATTAATACCTACCCTTTTTACTTGATGGTGCTGTTATGGACATATAAAAGCATTTATGTGTATTTTATGAGAAAAATGTAAATATAAAATGTTTTTTAATGGTAGAGTGTTCCACTGATTACAAGGAGGGAGAAGCAGAAAAAGAAAATAAGTTTTTTTTTTTTTCTTGTACAGGGATTGAATCCAGGGACACTTAACCACTGAGCAACATCCACAACCTGTTTTTTATTTTAAATTTTGAGACAGGGTTTCACTAAGTTGCTCAGAGCCTTGCTAAGTTGCTGAGGTTGGCTTTGAATCTGAGATCCTTCTACCTCAGCCTCCTGAGCTGCTGGGATAACAAGTGTGTACCACCACGCCTGGAAGAAAATAAGTTTTTGAGCAGAATACTTTATATACTTTGAAAAATCTCATTCATACAGCTTTCAGTGAGTGATATTTTTAAATACTATAATAACCTGATTAATCATGGAAAAATTTTTGTAAAATACATAGAATAGCAGTGGTTTGACAAATATCTAATGTAGGTACAAAAATTATTGTGAAAATTAATTCTACAATAACACCTATGCCTTAATTGTGAAGTGAATTCAACTGCCTATTAGAAATATGCTAAGATGGGTACAGTAGCACATGACTGTAATCCCAGTGACTTGGGATGCTAAGGTAAGAGGATCTCAAGTTCAAGGCCAGATTTGCCAACTCAGTGAAATCCTATTTAAAAATAAAAAATAGGACTGGAGATAAAGCTCAGTGGTATAGCAGCCCTGGCTTTAATCCACAGTTCTACAAATAAATAAAGAAAGAAATAAAGAAGGAAAGTTAAAAGTGATTTGTTAATTCAGTAAACTGAATTTCTGTATATACTTTTATTCTTTAAAAAACATTCAAAGCACTACCAAGTGGAAATAAAAACAAATAAATATATTTAATAAACTATCCTTGATGCATCTTTAAGTGATACAGTGCAAAGTTGAGTTTACAATTTCATAAACTGATTTTCTAGTATTTTTCAAAAAATTATCAATCTTTTGATTTTTTAATGTATTTTTTCTTTAAAAACAGCCAAACCTTCTAATTTAGAAGTTAGAAGCATAAATCACAACTTGTTATAAATAAAATGTATCTGGAATCTATCTTCTTGGAAAGAGTGTTTTTCAAAATGTATAGGTTTCTAATTTGATTTTGTGTATTATTTACACAACTCACCTAATAGAAATTATTCCCCCCCCCCAAACTGCTTTAGATTTTTTTCATCTTGCCTAATTGCTGCTTGGGATTCAAAGAATAATAGTAGACATAACCAGTTAAATTTCCTTAAACATCTTACCCTTATCAAAGCTTGCATTAGCACCTCTGTCCAAAAGGACCCGAACCATCTCTACATTGGCAACACTAGCAGCATACATCAGAGGAGTCCATCCATATCGAAAGCTGGAATCTACGCTAATGCCTGTCAATACAAAAACAAGCTTTTACAAGTCCCACCATCAAAAACAAAACAACAGGGGGCACTCCTGGGGGTAAATCTAGTATCCAGAAACTATACACATTTTATATTATTTTGTTAAAAACTTACATGGTTGTTCAAAAATAAAAATAAAAGAAAACCCAAAAAACCCCCCAAAACAAAACAACAAAAATGACCCTCACTATAATGTGTATAACATATATATGCAGAGAGACAGATACCAAATAGTCTATTCCAGAAGAGGATTTCTTGGTAATAATGGCTTCAGAAAAACTGTAGTATTGTGACTACGAAAATTTCTAACTTCAGTTTCACCACAAACACTATGTTCTTAGAGACTTGATCTGACCAATCTTTTATCAATACAAAATATTTATAGTAAAGCAAATTTTTATGCCCCCGTTCTCTCTCTAGGGGAGTTGGGGAAGGTTTCAGAGAGAGAGGGACTATGTCTTTTAAATATTACACTTGGGCAACATCATACATGTCTAAGATTACAAATACTACATACATCCCTAAGACATCCTTAACTTCCTCTCCAACATAAAACTTACCCATGAGTGACCACACAAAACATGCAATTAAAAAGATTGGTTACAGTTAAATTACAATAGCTGTGTTATGAAATACAGACTATACTCTGTGTTCCAGGGATCATCATATCTATATTATAAAGACAACACAGATGTATTACTGTCAAGAATGGGACAGAATGCAGGGAGACCTGTATGAGACTATAAGTCTACACAACATCACACCAAGGGCAGGAGTGGGGTGGGGTCAGGGAGAGAGAGCAAGTGAAGTCTGGTTTGTGTAACAAAAGGAGATTCAAAGGCAGGATCATCAGAATTTAAAATTACTTTGAGGACAAGGGGGTAAGAAAAAGAACAAATCAAAAATTTTGCTAATCTCAAGAAGGAAAACAACATTTTTGTGTTTCAAAGAAAGAAGAAGTGAGTATGGACTTGGCTTTAACACTCTATAATTTATAGATTTTATAATGTTTGGCTATAAAGTATTCCATTTGCCATGATGAAGGTAATATCACCAAGAATATTCAAACTTGTCTCAGGAGATCACTTTTTTTTCTGTTGAACCATTAAGTCACCAAAACACTATGTTTGTATCTCCAAATCCCGTTGTCTCACTTTAACTGGTATAAGGTAAATGATAATCACTGGGAGAAAACAACACTAAACCATCTTAGTACATACATAAAATGCTGTCCCAACTTATCATCCCCAACAAATCTTCCCCTCTAAACTGCTGCAACTGAGCGCACACAATGAGTTCAGAAAACAAGTTCTTTATTTTCTCATTCTTTTCTAGTTGACAGTACTGGTTGAATCATGATAGTAAAAGTAGAAAGAAAAGGACAGGAAACAGAGAATTAAAGCATTTTAGTATAAAATTTCTTACCAATCATCACCAGTAATACTTATATTATTAAGCATCTATTTATATTCTAGGTATATTCTAGGTATAGGTATTTCAAAAAGATTAACACAAAATGGTTATATAGCTCAAAAATATTCAAATAATCCTACACAGTTTAGGGGTATAGACATATATCATAAAAATATAAAGATGGTCACAGGAATGATATACATCAACTACAGGAAAGTAGTCATCTCTTTGTGGCAGAGGTTTCCATACCTTTCTTGAATATGTGAACTACTTCATTGAGAATTAAAAATGTTAGTATGTAGCAAAATAACAAACTCTTGAGGCACCTTCAAACTTAAAAATGGATGATTCAAAGAGTAGTTTCATTTTTAATTAAAGTTTTCAACTGTTGTAGAAATAAGTTTCAAAAACAAATATGAGGGGCTGAAGTGGTAGCTCAGTAGTTATGGCGCTTGCCTGGCATGGACAAGGACATGGGTTCCAACCCCAGCACCACGTACACAACAAAGTGTCAGAGCGACAAAAGCCACATGAAAAACTAAATAAAACTGATTTTCTCTTTCTCACTGTTCCCACCCTCTCTTTTTTTAAAAAAATACAACTTTGAAAGGTAAAATAATGGAAATAGTTTTAAAAAGCTAAATAAGGACATCTAGAATGAAATACCCCAAAATAGCAGTAATGGGCGTGAAAGTGGAAGAAAAGGTAAGGTATCTTTCTATGTATACCTCTATATTTATTATTCATTACTAATGATTTTTATAAATGAGCTTTAAAAGTTTTTATAATTAAAACGAAATTTCAAATGGTTGACTAAATACTTAGCAGTAGGCTCTGTTCAAAATACTCAAAGCACTCAAAAACCCATATTTGCTATCAATCATATGAAGTCCTAATCCTCCAAAAACCTCCACCACCTTCATTGTACCTAATCTTACTATTGCTAGGATGATTTTTTTTCTAAAACAGATTTCTGCCTATTCCACTCCATGGAACACTACAAACACTATACATATTTTCATATTAGTTATTAATCAAGATTATAGAGCCATCAAGTGGCATGGTTAGTAATTAAAGACTGATCTGGGGACTGGAGCAGAGGCTCAGCAGTTATTGCACTTGCCTTGCATGCGCCAAGATGTGGGTTCGAACCCCAGCACCACATACACAACAGTGTACGGGCAATGACATGAAAAACTGGATAAAACTGATTTTGCCTTTCTCTCTGACTGTCCCTCTCTCTTTAAAAAAATAAAAATAAAAATTGATCCAACTTGATTCAAAAGATTTTATTTCTACTAATAAACCATGTATCATCTCTAGCA
>PVKS010031520.1:0-23361 GCA_004027875.1 Aplodontia rufa | reverse complement strand
CGCAAGGTGCTGCGCGACAACATCCAGGGCATCACCAAGCCCGCCATCCGCCGCCTGGCCCGCCGCGGCGGCGTCAAGCGCATCTCGGGGCTCATCTACGAGGAGACCCGCGGGGTGCTCAAGGTCTTCCTGGAGAACGTGATCCGCGACGCCGTCACCTACACGGAGCACGCCAAGCGCAAGACGGTCACTGCCATGGACGTGGTGTACGCGCTCAAGCGCCAGGGCCGCACCCTCTACGGCTTCGGCGGCTGAGTGCGCTTGCTGGAGACTTGCGATTCCAAACAAAGGCCCTTATCAGGGCCGCCCACAGCTTTCCTTAGAAGAGCTGGCTGCAATTTTTTTGAAAGAGATGGTCACTGGAAAACTACGTTCGGTGGCTGGCACGCGCGTTCTAGTACCAAATTCGCAAAAGGCCCTTTTCAGGGCTAACCATTTCACCACAGAATGGGCTGTAAATACGGCTTTTATTTGGTAGGTATGTTCTAAGTTGAGTTGGTAAAGTGCCGATCCACTTACTTTCATTTCGTGGACTTGCCTTGTAAACTGTGCAGTTGACAAAATTTCCTTTAAACCCACCGTAGGTAGCCTAGCGAAGATTACGGATAAATCCTGCTTGAAAACTTGTCTGTCTCCAAAGTAGATGGGATATCATTTGCGGTTCTGAGGGAGTGTAGTGTTAAACCTCAAAGTCATAACTGTTGAAAGAAAAGTACTGCAAGCTGGGAGAGACGAGTTGACCTTGCCCAGTTGCACCTACTCAAAACAAGCAAGAGGAGACTGTCAAACCTGTGCAGTTAGCTGTGACCACACTGCTTCCCCAAGTCACGTGTAAACACCCCAGTGTGTTAGCTAGTTAATGCACATCTAGCTCTTAAGTGTGACACCATCATTGAAAGTGTCCCTGCCAAAGTTGGAAATTGCCAAATTGCCTAATCCAAGGACTTCAAAATTTAATTTGTGCTGCATCTCGCCCTGCTTATTACGCAACCTAACAATCTGAGGCTTGTTTAATATTCCAACACACTCAGGTCCTATTTTGTTACGTCCAAATCCTATTTCTCTGACTTTTACAGTGAAATGAAGTTTTATCACCACGTACCTACTTTATCCCTTTCAGAGTGGCCTTAAATGGTGAAATATCCAGGCAGACAAATGATCAGCCTTAAACCCTATTAGGGAGTGCCCCACGGTGACCACAGTTCTTACAGGTCACCTCACCTGCATTGTAACTACATTACAATCCGTTTATCACATTGCAGTTTCAATTTACAGTTATGCAAAAATAAAAGTAACAGGTTCTAATGTATAGAATCAATCCCTAATTCCTGTTCCTTTTCTGACACTTGCCTTTGTCCACAGCCTCATACCCAGCTATGGATTCTGCAGCTCAATGTAGCAATCAGCTCATACCTACTTGGGATGCTTAGCAAAAGTAATCCTTTGTTTCTTCTTCCACAAATAGCTCTCAATCCTGACGGATTTGTTCAAGTCGACCTGTCTTCAGGAGACCGTTACCTGCTTCTCTCAGATAAAATCAGGACCCATGATTTTCTTAACACTTCAGAGTGCACTCAGCCCATGTCCCCAGCCAGACTTCACAGTTCACTTTGCGACTGGAGTACACTAACAACAGTTGATGATTAATGCTCCTTTTGTCTTGAGATTTCTTGAGGCCTTGGATGATGTCTTCATTTTGGCATATGCAGGGCCTACAATAATTACACTTATACATTTCACTCCCTAAACTTTAGTGCAATGATTAAATGAATTAATGAGGTTAGCATCTGGGCCACTAAAAAACTTCAATACAGATCTCCCCTTGAACAATGGCTCTCTTTCCCTAGCACTTTCTTTTTACCATTTCTCTTTACACAGATGTCAAATTTTAGACTGCCAACCATCTATTGCAGATGTTTTAAAATACAGATTGTGAACAATTCATGGATAATGAAAGCAATGGATATTAACATGGATAACGAAAACAATTTAATGGATCTGAACATACAGAAATTAAAGAAAAAGAAATAGAAATTGTCAAACTAGTATCTGATAAAAAGGGAAAATATTGTTATAAAATTTATTTTGAAGTATATGCACTTTTGTTTGTTTCTATTGTAGTATTTGGAGGAGAAATATTTGAAGAACACTGGTTCATACATCTTCATTATAAATTTGTGAAATTCCTAGGTTAGGAAATTGATCTCAATAACCTTGTTGGAACTCCAATTCTCAGTCTCCTTTGAAGCTAGAGTGCTGATCTGCACTTTAGGAGGTCCACTAATCAGCCACACTTAAAAAAAGAGACCTCTTCCGAATGATGATCAGATTCAGAGTGGATTCTCTCTTGTTGGAGCTGCAGCTTTTTCTGGGAGAAGGGCAATCTTTGGGTGTGGCAGCAGCAGTGGCCTCTAAGTGGTCCGACTTGACAGCAGCACTGGCTAGTCCTGCAGCACACTTGGATGTTACTTCCAGAAGCACCTTCAGCCATGGGTCATGGCCCTCTCAAGAATGCTCCTACCTTTAAATATCAATATGCTTTTCAACATCCTCCCAGAACATGTGATAACCAGTCACCCCCCCAACTAATATTCAGTTTTAAAAAAATTTTTAACTGATTTCTTCTAGAGAATTTTGTACTTGGGGACTTGGAGTTGTCTTGCAACAGTGATGATAAAAGGATTTATGCCCACGGAAATAATTGTAGACAGAATAATGTCTCTTCTCCTCCAACAATGTCCATGTCCCCATCCCCAGAAGGTGAGAATGTTTCCCTGTGTGTTAAAAGGGAATTTTGAATGTGATTAATTTAAGAATTGGAGAATAGGAGATGATTCTGCATTGCCTGAGTAGACCCAGGATATTCATAAACATCCTAGTAAGAAGATGGCTAAAAAATAAAATAAAAATAAAGAAGATGGTTGCTGGCTCCATTAGAGAGGAGATATGATGATGTAAGCATAGCTTCTGATGCACTTTGGAAATATAGGATGGGTCTATACTGGCTATCTTTTGTTCCTGAAACAAGAAAATGTTTTCTCACCTTGAGACTTTCTTCTTGTAGGTTCTGTGTCCTGGAACATCCTTTTCTTGGTTCCCTACCCCATCTGAGATATTGAGTCCAATGCCAGTTCCTCCTTCTCTGTCTGAAGTGACTGCCCACTCTGCAAGTACTATGACACCACCTTGTGTCACACTGCTCATGTCTTCCACAGCATTGTTCTGTCTTTTTTCATGAGAACATAAACTCTGTGTGACAAGGCCCCTTTTCAGCTTGTCCCTGTAACAGCTGTGCTGAGTAGAGCACTAACACACCGTGGCTATCCAGAGCATGTGTGTGCAAATAAAAATAGGGGCAATATCCCTAGAGGAGACCCAAGTCCGTTTCCTCTAAATCTCTACTCCTACAATGCCATCATCAGTTTGTAATTAATTTTGACCAAGAGTATTAGTACAGTGTAGCAGCTAAGAGCAAAAACATTCAGGCTGGAGGAACATACTTCTTAAATTCTGATTTTGATTGAATTTAACCATAATCTGTGGGCAAATCTATAGTTACCAGCTAAGCAGACATTTAGGAGAAAGAACCCTGTTTTCTCTCAGAACACCTGAACCTCATTCTATGATCTAAAACAAGTCACTCAATCCTCTTCTCTGTACTTGTGTTCAAGTTCTCTGAAATCCTCAGCTCTGAGTCCACAATTCTATATACAGATGTTTTAACATTAATGCATTAGTATTATTTTTTATAAAGTTTTTGGTGTGTGAATAAAATTGGATCTGTTTCCCAAGAGGACTGTTTCCCATACAGGATGATAATAAGAGATTCTGAGGCTGTAAAGTGCAACTTTCACTGTAGAACTGATATCAACACAAGGAACAGGCAGCAAATGAGGGTTGGCCTGGAATACAATTCTAGTCCCTCCCTGCTCTCTTCTCTAAGTTAGGGTCTGTGAAGAGTCTGGAATCCTACCCTCCTTATAAGGTGCTAAGTTAACCTGCAAATCTTTCAGGTGCTAGCAATAGAGATGACACTCCCAGATCACGTCACAGTTTGCTAACATACAAATCACAGTGTAAACTGAGGCTCTCCATTTGCAGGGGGTCTTCCTTTGCTCAGACAGGTGGCAGGCCTGCTTCTTTCCTCAGGTGTTTGTTCCCAGTCTGTGGCATTACTACTTCCTGACCCCTGTATCTAAACTGGTGATCCTCCAAACCTTTGCCCAGCTTGCTTGCAATGCCCCATTGCCACATCCTTCCGCTTTGGCTCACTTTCCAGGAAGTCCACAGAGCAAGGGAATCACATGCTCATGATAAGTATCACAGAACTGGGGGTCCTGCTGCTTTCCTTTGTATGCACACAGGGCTTCACATTCACTGTCAGGGCAACTCTCTCATGATAGCACCATGGAAATTCTAAACATACTTTGTCAGGTTGTTTTTCCAGACTTTTCTTTATAAAAATATTCAATGAAAAAGGATGAAAGTCAGGTTTACCAATCTACCAACTAGATAGAATTGTACAATTGTTGTGTTACTTATTTGGGGAATGAAGCATTCAACTGTCAGATATCATGAAACTTCACATGTACAGATTAGAACTCCTAAGAAGGAATTACTCGTGTAATTTCAATGTCAAATCTAAAAAAAAAAAAAGAAGTGGCCCCTAAAATCATCTAATATGCAGTGCACCTTCCAGTTCCTTTAATTGTCCCAATATCCAATGTTTTTCCACCTTAGAGACAAACTTTGATCAACTTTATTAAACTGTAACAGTTGGTATATTGTTTTAGGAGACTTGAACAATCCTGCCCTCATCTTCTAAATGAAAAAAAAGACATTGTGAACAAGCAATCGAACTGTTATATATAAAATTCCATTCTGGTTTCTGGGTTTTTTCACCTGTGGTGTTTAAACTGTCCTTGGGATGCTAACAGCAAATTGATATTAAATTGCAGTCGCATATGGCATGAGGTTTTATATGTCCAAGGAGCCAAGAGCAGAAGCACATATTCAGAGGTTGAAAGGGCACCCAACCTGTGATGGTTTGCAAACAGCAACGTGTGAGCACATCGTAATGCTCTCTGGGTATTACCACTGACCACTTTTAAATAAGCAGCATTTCTACTTTCAATGACAATCCTTAATTGAATCAGCATTTGGGGGAAGTTATGTATAGTTCATTTCAATTTATTCAAAATCAGGATTTAACAGTACAGACCACGAAAGGACAATCTACTTCTTTAGGATTGCAGTCTTAGTAGCACTAGGGGTATCTTGAAAGTGCAGTGTTGGAACCGATCACAAGACTAACCCACGACCCCATGGACAAGATTAAGACTTCACTATTTACCAGACAGTGAAAACATGTCTATTGTGTTTTTCTGGATCAAAATTTCCCATGTTTCAATTAGGAAAGCAACTCGCATAGCAGCAAATACAACCAAGTGCTGAGTCTTTACATAGAATAAGGAGGTGGCCCTGAGAAGGACCATTAGAAGGAGCATAAAGACTGAGCGCACTCAGCCGCCGAAGCCGTAGAGGGTGCGGCCCTGGCGCTTGAGCGCGTACACCACGTCCATGGCCGTGACCGTCTTGCGCTTGGCGTGCTCCGTGTAGGTGACGGCGTCGCGGATCACGTTCTCCAGGAAGACCTTGAGCACCCCGCGGGTCTCCTCGTAGATGAGCCCCGAGATGCGCTTGACGCCGCCGCGGCGGGCCAGGCGGCGGATGGCGGGCTTGGTGATGCCCTGGATGTTGTCGCGTAGCACCTTGCGGTGGCGCTTGGCGCCGCCCTTGCCCAGGCCTTTACCTCCTTTACCGCGACCAGACATGGTTACAGCAAGCAAGCTTTTGTGCTGTGGCGCTGGCGCCCTCTGCAGCCGCTTATGTATCCCTGCTGCGGACGTTTTAGGAGACTGAAAGCGCGCGGGCGGGAACAGGGGCCTGCAGTCCCGCCGCGTGGGCGCTAGGTGTCCTCTCGTTTTGGGGTGGAGAGAACGCAGCACTGGGCAGCGGGAAATGCGACCGTGTCCGAGTCTTTTTGTTGCTCGGGATTGCAAGCTAACCTACGCATAGGCAAGTCCCAACCAGTCTTATTATAGTTTTAGAGAGTGGGCTCTAAAGCTACGGTTGTTTGCAAAACTAGAGTTCCCACAGCAATTTTTTAAAAATGGGAAGTTTCTTTAAGAAAATAAAATGTGATCACTAGTTTTGTTTTCCATTTTGTCCTTTTTGGCGATTCTGTGGATTGAATCAGGGTGTGTTGTGCCACTGAGCTACATCCACAGCCCTTTTTATTTGTTATTTTGAGACACTCGTGAAGTTGTGCAGGCAGCCTGGCCTTGAATGTGTAATCCTCGGTTCAGCCTGCCCTGTTGCTGGCTTTACAGGCTGTCCCACAGCACCTGGCTACTGTTTCTAATTATTAAATTTATCAAGTCATTATTTTTGGTTAATCATGAAACTTTTTAGCACACAGAGATGTGTACACGTGCATTGTTTTCAGTCCTCCTGACATGTGGTTCCAGGATGGGGAGCCAGAGTTAACTGGATTTCCATTCTTTGACCCTTTCTTACAAAGTGGTTTCAGCATTATAAAAATAAGGCTCCCAGGCTTGGAGATCAGATACTCCTCGACTAAATGGTATTACCGGATCTGATTCTTTCATCTTCTGACATCTACAGCAGAAGCAACATTTAACAGGACATCTGGAAGACTGACACGTGCAAATTAATAGTTAACAGAAACAACAGGAAGAAGTTCTGGCAATGCTTACCAAACACAAAGTGACCAAAGTCATGTTCTAGTCAGATCATGAACTTGTAGGTGCAGTAGACAAATTCTAACATTTCTTTACACATGTGGCACACTCAAGTTCAGTGCCTTTCATATAGTTGAAAGGTAATTTTAAAAAATATCTCTTCTCTTTGGATGTTTACCTTATAGGCAGAGAAAATTCAGCATGCCCTGGACTCAGTCTCCTTGGGATTAGCTCACATACCTCCAGGTGTAGGCAGATTATCTCCCATGCTCTCCCTTTCCCTACAGCCATCAAACAGGTTATCATCATTCATTGATTCATTCATTCCTTTCATTCACTGAACTAGGGCCTATTACATGCCAGCAATGGGGTGCAAGTAGCAGGTTAAGCACACCACTGCACATCCCTACCTCTAAAGAACTCAGGAAGAAAAAACTAAATAGGTTGACAGGTCAGGTGTCCTTCCTGCATATGCTGAGTTGCTTTCCAGTATGAAAGTCTCAAGCAGCTATATTCCAACAGCACTGGTGTCACTCAAACTTGCTCGGGAATTTCAACATGGACCCCAAATCTATTGAATTCATATTGCATTTTTAGAAACATCTCGATGTCAGTGGTATGTTCATTCAAGTATGAAGTATTTTGAGCTCTGCTGTTCTAACCCACTAGCTCTGTGTACTCATTTACATTTTAATTAATTAGAATTAAAAATAAGCTACTTCAGTTACTGTGTCCACTACTTCTTGGACAGTGCAGAGAGAGTATTTTCTCATTGCTGAACATCTTTTGAACTATGCTGTGATGAGGGATTTCTTCTGAGGAGCTTCTATTCCAGGCCAGGTGGGTGTGGTGCAACCTTGACACTGCTGGAAGGAAGGATTTAGAGTATTTCCTGACATATAATGGAAACAAGCCACCTTTTGGGTGTACTAGACTTTGCAGAATGGAAAGAGACAGAAATAGGATTTGAAAGTTTGAGAAAATGAGAATGTGTCATCCTTGTGCTTGCAGGAAAATTTCAAGCTGCCAGTGTCCTGAAGTAAGGCCTTCTGATAAGAAGTTACAATAGGCCCAGTTTATCATTTTCCTTTTGAACACATCTGATTCCAACAAAGCTGTATTTTCCTTGTGGTCCTTTTTAATACTCCTCTTGAAACCTCTGACACTCACGGCTTAACAGAAACCTTAAGCACAGCCCCTGTGGAATAACCTAGAGAGTAGTACCTCAGTATTTATCATGGTGGTGTGGCTGGTGGCAGTTGCTGTGTGGTTAATACAAAATTGAGAGAACACAAAACCATGAGTTAGACAGCTGTAGCTGATTTTCACATCTACAAAATAAATAAAGTTAGCGTAGAATATAATCAGGTTTTTTTTTTTTTTTAGGTTCTATCTATCTATCCAGATATAGCTACACAAGTACAGATTTTGGATTTCAAAGTGAAACACAAGTCCCTCCACCCCCACCCTGAGGTCTATCCTACCAAAGTAATCTGTAAGACTTTCCTTGACCTCAAGTTTACAGTCCCATGTGTGATTCAGCGTGCAGGAACCTTGTCCATGCTATGGTTATAGAGAGGCACTTATGAGCCCAACAGTAACAGAGTGAATATATAGCACACAACATCCTATTATAAACCTGTGGAGGGAACTGTGCTGGTGACATCTATTCCAGTTATTGTCCTCCAAGAAGAGCAGAGAGTATCTACCAAAGCATAAAGAAATATTCCTTAGCCCTAATGTCTTCTCCTTTATAAGAAACCTAAATAACCCTGAGAACAGTAAGAGTTGCAGAGGAATGAAATCGTAACATCTGCTAATTGAATACATGAGCCTTCACGACAATTCCAGAAATTATTAGATGAATGCTGTTATGAGAGCAAGAATAACCTGAATTTTACTTGTATCTTCAAGTCTTCATAATTTAAAGCTATATTTCTAAGAAGAAAATTGCCTGTTTGTCTTTGTCTACTGGTACTGATGAAGGATGATCCTGATGATAACACACCAACACTTTCTCCATAGACCCATAAAAATGCTTCCTAGGAGAATTATTGTATGCTGCTGAGCCAGTCTTACCAGCTGACATCCTTCAGAACTAGTATTTTATGTTATACAACATGGCCTTTCACATTTAAAAAGCTGAGGGAGAATCATGACAATTCAGGAGCTTATTTTTTCTTAATCCTGTTTTTATATTTTTAATACTGAAAATTGAAATAACATTTATTTGAAAAATAGGAAATGTGCACAACGTTCTATTTCTATTTGTCAGAGAGATAAGTCTTAAGGTAGCTGTCATTAAATTACTTATATTAAGTAGTAGGACATAAACATGTTTGTATCTCATATAGCTCTTTAGATCACATTTGGTAAAATCATGTAGAACTGCCATTTTATTAATTCATGACTCAGTTTCCTTTTTTGTACATGGGATAATTGATCTCTCTAATGTTCACTGTATGTTTGAAAACTGTTTACCTAGAAGAGGAATGAAGCAGCCTCGCCCTCACGTTCTCAAAACTGTTCAAATCCCTAAAAGAGGTGCATCAGCCCAATTTACACACTGGCATTTAAAATGCTTTAAAAATCTATTTTTCCCCTAAAATAATCATCTCTCTTTCACTTAGAACTTTCTATCCTAGTGCCAATTCCTAGAGCTTGGTGCAAAGTGCTCGCGGGAGAGCCTGTGCTATTGCTTCTGCGAAAAATCCAAATTTTCCTATACATCCGAGTAAAAATGAGTTTATTTATATAATCGTGAGAAGATGAAAATGCGCAGAATAATGTCCTGAAAAAAATATTTGAATATGAAGCCGGGAGAAATAGTATTTTTGAAGAAAATCAGAAAGTTGTTTCAATTTGACTGAAGTTTGAAAGAGAGTTGGGGGAATCTGGAAAGTTTCTGGGTGCCAGTTTTGAAACTAGGTGTAGAAAATAAGGCAGGAATGAAGCCCGAAGCCTCTCGGAGCTGTTTTCCCTAAATCCCTAATTGTTTCGTACGCAGGTTTCTTTTATTTTTATTCTTTTTTGAGGGGCAACAAACACAGCCGCCCGGCAGAGCGGAGGAACCCTCTCCACTGCGCGGCGCACGGCCCGGGAACCAATCACCACGCAGCGTCTCTCTATATAAACCCGAGCCTGCTGGCGCCCAGCACTCGCCTTTCTGAAGGTTCGCGCTTGCCTTTACCTTAGCTGGCAAGACTGGAACATGTCTGAGACCGCTCCCGTCGCTCCTGCTGCCCCCGCGCCTGCGGAGAAAGCACCGGTGAAGAAGAAAGCTGCCAAGAAGGCTGGCGCCGCTGCCGGGAAACGCAAGGCGTCCGGGCCCCCGGTGTCCGAGCTCATCACCAAGGCCGTGGCTGCTTCCAAAGAGCGCAGCGGGGTATCCTTGGCTGCGCTCAAGAAGGCGCTGGCGGCCGCGGGCTACGATGTGGAGAAGAACAACAGCCGCATCAAGCTGGGCCTGAAGAGCCTGGTGAGCAAGGGCACCCTGGTGCAGACCAAGGGCACCGGCGCCTCAGGCTCCTTCAAGCTCAACAAGAAGGCGGCCTCCGGGGAAGCAAAGCCCAAGGCCAAGAAGGCGGGCGCGGCCAAGGCTAAGAAGCCTTCGGGAGCTGCCAAGAAACCCAAGAAGGCTACAGGCGCGGCCACCCCGAAGAAGACCGCCAAGAAGACCCCGAAGAAGGCCAAGAAGCCGGCGGCTGCTGCAGGCGCCAAGAAGGTGGCCAAGAGTCCCAAGAAGCTGAAAGCCGCCAAGCCCAAGAAGGCTGCCAAAAGCCCATCTAAGGCCAAAGCCCCTAAGTCTAAAGCGTCCAAGCCTAAGTCTGCTAAGCCCAAGGTTTCCAAGGCCAAGAAGGCGACTCCCAGAAAGAAGTAAGATTGGAGCGGGCCGCCCTGCTTTGAAAATCTCAACGGCTCTTTTCAGAGCCACCCATAGATCTCACTCGAAAGAGCTTTGTTCACTTTGTAAAGTTACATTGCGTGTTTTTTGGTCTTTACGTCCTAGTAGCTTGAAGTGTATTTAAACTCCCGCCCTGGTGCGTGATTGGCTAGTCTCCCGGTCCAATGCGCATGTCTAGACCGCGCTGCTAGTAGCTTGAGTGTGCTGTGCCGCCACTCGGCCTCTCTGGGAACGCCTCATATGCCGTGCACTTTGCTATTTGCTTGCCGTTTAGGCCGCACCCCTTGCCATGTTAAATGGCCTAAAGAGGTTGCAGATTCCCCTATAGTGAGGCTGAGTAACCCCTGGTGCCCGTCCCCTGGGTTAAGTAGTAGGCGCTGCACCCGGGGCACTGGCGACCCGTTCTGATCTCCCACTAATCATGCAGGTGCGGTGCGGGAAGGAACTGTAGGTCGCCTTTGGATGTAGCATAGATTCTCGCACCCTTGCTACTTTAAGCAGCTCTCTATCAAGCCTATCGGAGGTTATTGTCTTAGCGCTTGCGTTGCATTTGCTTTTCTTTTTATCTTGG
Source organism: Aplodontia rufa (assembly GCA_004027875.1). Classification (NCBI taxonomy): domain Eukaryota; kingdom Metazoa; phylum Chordata; class Mammalia; order Rodentia; family Aplodontiidae; genus Aplodontia; species Aplodontia rufa. Next base: position 12,122 of record PVKS010031520.1, on the reverse strand, counting down.
GATACTGAGATTTAGCCAATCAGAAGATGCCTTTTGGCAGGCCTGGGCGCGCAACGGAGAGTGCACCAATGAGGTTTGAGAACTCACGGTGTGTGTGTGTACTCTATGGGTCTGGAGGAGCTTCCCTGAGGTTTCTTTGAGAAAAATGGAATTCTTACCGAAGACTACTGTTGTCATGTGTCTAGATCTGCTCAGTTGCAGCCATCCTTACGGTCGGAGTTAGTACTAATGGTAAACCGCATGTTTTGCAGTTAATATTCTACCCTCTTTTTCCAAGATTGGCTCCCTCACTGTTCAGACAACCTCAGAAAACAGAGCAAGTTTATTTGGTCAGTGGACAAGGAATCCTTTGAGAAGGTGGCACTGATTGCAAATGTACAGCACAGAAAGTAGGCTGTAGGAAGATGAGTGATCAGGACCGGCTTTTTCCATTTTTATCCCTATGCTTTAAAACTTGTCTTCTTTTTGGAGAGTCCAATTTTACTGACAAAACCCGACAATACCAGAATTATAGATGTTTTCGGGCTCCTGGTAGAGAGCAAATACATTTTTATTTTTAGAAACCCTCAGTGCATTTTAACACATTTGAATTCTGAGTATAGGTAGGTATCTGGTCACAGGATCCAGAAGTGTCTGACATTTCATCAGTGATAATCACAAATACTTTCATGTCACTTTACAGTTGTTGCAGATACTGGTTTGCACTCATTCTGAGTCTCTCAAGCTATCATTTGGTATTACACCTGCTGCTGGATTTTATAATTTGATAATAAACAAGCACATTGTTATGCCTATTTAAACATTCCATGGCTGCTTTAAAGTTACACGTTCTCATCCTGTATACTTTAAGTACTTAAAAACATTACTTGGAGGAGCTATGTCTTTCCGTAGACCTTAGAGAGAAACTGCAGAACAATTCGTGGAACCCTGAGCAGATGTGGTGGGATCATCATCTCACAAACTCCTCACTTTTCAAATACCCTGTTGCCTTGTTTGTATCTGCTTGTTAATTAATAGCTTATTGAATCTTATATTCAGTTTAATCTTCCCAATTCAAAGGAAAGGATGGAGCTTGACTCTAGCTCTTCAAAGCTGGAGTTCAACTTTTGTTTGGTTTAATAAACTACGCACAATTTTATGTTTTTTTTTTTTCACGAGAAATTAAAATCCCTGTCTATGAGTGGTTTGCTTGTTTGATCTGAATACATGGGAGTCTGTGAAATAGTAAAAGAAAAAAATAAAAAGAAAATAAGAGATTGGCTCATTAAGCAGGAAAGCAAAGCAGGAAGACATCTGGGAGTTCAATGCCCCGAATAAGGGTCTTTGGATGAAGATGGGATGACACAGTCAATGAATACAGCCATAACAACTATAACACATTTCAGGTTCTTTAAGGTTTATAAAGAACTCTGCAATTGCTTCTCCTGGACCTCATTGCAATGTGCTGATTTTAGTTCTACTTAAAATGCTTGTTTTGAAATTATGAAAATTGAGGCTGAGCTGAAGTAATGACCATAAAGAAGCGTTTATTGCCTGTACATGAAATGGACCTGGGTCTCTAACAAGTTCTATCATCCAACTATCATTATTTCTCTGATTCCCATCTATAATATAAAAGGAGTAGAGTTCATTAGGTCCTTTTTAGGCTGAGAAAGAAGTAGAATTCACATATTTCTGTTTCAGGTTCATTGTGAACTTTTCAAGTCATGCTCCCTTTGGAATGCAACTGAAGCACTTGAACATGACCTCTGGTTTATGTCAGTTTGTGTCCATATTCCTAGGCCGTGGCCAGACACTTGTTTGCAAGGGAATGGGAACTATTCTTCCTTTTCTCAAAATTTCTGTATCAGTGAGATTTGGTTAGAATAAGCATCTTAGGATCCAAGAGTAAAGAGGACCACAACATAGTACGAAAGTCTGTTTGGTTTTCTCTTTGATGAAGGATGGAATGGATGAATATGCTGGAAGTGTGACAACATGGTTTTTAGGGCCAGTCTGAAGTCAGTGTTTTCTCCCTTCTGCTTTGAATTGCCTGGTCCTGTAGCTGGGGGGAGGCAGAAAGTTACTGTGTAGAGGCCTTGTTTATCCCTCTTATTCATTAAGTCAGAATACTTTTTAAAGACTCTTCAGTGGCTCTTATATGTTCTCCCCACATATTCTCCTAATCTACACACAACGGGGAGGATTTTGTTGTTTATTAATTAGTTTCCTAACTTGTTTCTCCACTCTGATTTCTTAATTTTGGACTTGTGCAGAAAGAAAACCAAAATATCTTTTTTGAGAATGGTCATTGACTCTGCACTGCCTTTGGTTCCAGTGAGAGCTGGGTGACATCTTTACATAAGATGACCTTTTGCTCACCCTTAGACACTGGTACCTGTCCAAATTTGCCTTTATCCCCCAGCCCAGTGTTCATCTATCTGCAAGTCCCTCTCCTTTACTTGGGAGCTTCCTTCCAATACCTCCCATTCCATTTCAAGTTCCCTCTGAATGAACAAATTTCTTTGATTTAAAAATATGGTATGGTGAGTTGTGACTGTAATTCCAGTACCATAGAGAAACTCCGTTTAAAAACGTAAAAAGTTATGTGATTATGCTCTTTTGTGAAAATTGAAAAGTGGAGTACCTTGATTGTCAGCAGAAAAATTTTAATGTGTCTGTTCTTTCATTGCATTAATCTTTGCCTTGTTTTCCTCTGCAGTGGGTATTTATGTGCCTAAACAGCTGAATCTGAAAAAAGACCACCAACTAGGTTAAATTTTTTTGCCAAATATTAATCAGATTCATTATTACAAGTCTCTGTTCTTTTTAAGACCTTTCTCTCCATGACCTGATTTTCAGATTGTCTCCTTCTCTTCTGAAGTACACCATTAGAAGGTTTCAGGGTAAGGCTTACTACGAAAACAAACACACAGAACCAAAAATTATTTGCATCTTTGCAGTAAAAAAATCTCCAGTTGTGAAATAACAATATTTATTGTGGGCAGGAAGGACATGGAGAAATCATTAAGTGAAATTTCTGAAGTGTCTTAAGTTTGAGCTATTATTTGTATAAGGCAAAGCTCTTTGTCATTCAGAGATTGCATATTTTTCTTTCTTTTTTTTTTGTGATACTGGGCTTTGAATCTATGTGTACTTATCACTGAGCTGTATCCTCTACTCTTTTTTCTTTAGTTTGAAATGGGGGTCTTGATAATTTGGTGAGATTGGCCTTGAATTTGTGATTCTCCTGCCTCATTTTCCTAAATCACTGGGAATACAGGCATGAACCACCGAACCTAACTACATACTGGTTTTTTAAATTACTTATACTGGAGGGGAAAACAGGGGTGGCCTCCTTCTTTATGCATCACTGTCATGGTTGACACTCCAATGACAAAACACAGGTTAATAGAAAATATAACAAATTTACATCATATGGGACTCTTCAGAATAGAGACTCAAATCCTAAGGTGAACTATCCATGTAAATGCTTATGCTTGATAGTGCATGGACAACCATGTAGAAATGTGATTAGACAAAATGCATATCATTTATTGATAATAAACTGGGAGGGAGGAAATCCAGCAAGGTTTGTCCAAATGCTTCTTGATCTAAGTGGCAAATCCTGCTTTGGTATGCAGCAGGACTCCTGTGGGTGAAATTTTATGGAAAAAGTCTAATGATCCACTTTCACCCAAGGTGGGTCAGAGAATTTCTTTATGGCAGCTCCAAGACAGAAAGAGAGGTGGGGGAAAATTTGAATCTTATTTTTCGGCTTTATGGCTTTGGGGAAAAGTGGAAGGTGAAGAAGAAACTTTGTTTTGGAAATTATTTCACTTTGGGGTGTCATTTTCTAAGCTCTAAATATCCTTACAATGTAATGTTCTAAGAGGCACCTATAAAATGTCATGTGACTCAAATTTTTGATCTCCCCAAAAATCACAATTCATTTAAAAACATCAGCTATTTACTACTGCTGTCTTTGTGTAACCCTTTTAAATTAAAAAAAAAAATTATGTGTGTGTGTAAATGGATGTAGCTACCCCGTCTACACTATTTAATGACATGCTGGTCAGAAAGCTAAAAATTTCCAATATTGCCTTTCTGGGTAATTTCCTGTAACTATGATACAAAACAACTTCCCAATCATATTGGACCCTGTCAAGTTCAAAACCCATGCATTTAAAAAAAATATACAACATGAAATAATTAGAATTGTATCAATGACAACGTGCCAGTCTCTCTGACAGTTCTTCCAGGTGATAAAGTCCTCAGGGAGAACTGATGAAGATTTTGCTCATGCTGTTCTTTTAAAAATAATAATTCTTGGGGCCACAGTGGTTGGTCAGTGGTTGTTGCCTGGCAAGCGTGAGGACCAGGTTTGACCCCCCCGCCCAGCACCATTGTACTCTTTAAAAGCTTGGAGCAATGAAAGCCATATGAAAAACTAAATAAAATTGGTTCTTTCTTTCTCTCTCTTTCACTGTCCCTCTCTCTTAAAAGAAAAAAAAAATCTTAATAGGAAAACTTTTGACTCAACCATTTATCTGAAACTTTTTAATTTCTTTCTCAGTTTAGTACTAGTAGAACAGCCATAACGTATCTTAGCTGGCAGTTAATTGTTGAACTCACATGTTTGAAGGCTTCCTATAATGATACATGATATTGCAGTCAGACACTTTGCAAACACCCACAAAATGTTGATTATTCCTACTGAGGGTTAAAATCTCTTAGCATATTTTAACCTATGTAATCTGATATTTTATAATAAGGAATGTATTGTTCAATAATCTTTTATTGTAAATGTTAATTTGATTACTTATTTTTCTGAGGGATTCTTTTAGTCCACAGACCATGTTAGGTGTTCTGATGGTTTTAATGGCACTGTTTTCTGTGACAACTAGGTACTCATGCCTACAAGTCTTAACACTGTGACAGAAACATGGGTTACATACTTCAGTGCCAGAATCTGAAAGAATTTCTAATATAGAGGAAAACATTCAAATATGGAATGCCTTTATCCATTACAGCAGGGATCACTATATTATAAATATTGAAGACTCTGGTTATTAATTTTGGACACTTAATAATGATTGTTTCAAAGATACTCAGATGACTCAGTTCACAGCACCCAAGTATTAATGTGTAGCAGACTTGTAGGATTAAAACATTTTATAAAATCGCTAGGATTTATTATGGTTAACTTGGCCTATGTCTCTCTAGAGTGTTGTCAACATTATTTTTAACAACCTCTTTCTTTTGTGATACTTGATGGAAAATGGTGTGACTTAATAATTCATTTTATTTTAAAATATTCATTTATTTCTGTATTGTGAGCTACATCCCGAAGCCCTCTTCTTTGTTTTTTTAAAAAATATATTTTGAGACAGGCTCTCATTAAATTGCCTGGGTTTGACTGGACCTTGTGATCCTCCTGTCTCAGCCTATGGAGTCTCTGAGATTACAATTTTTTTTTTAATTTTAATTTTTTTAAGATAATTCATCCCCCATCTTGGAATTCAGGAATTTGCCAAAATGTGTAGACATAAACATGAAATCCTTCCAAACAGAGCGTACATTACAAGTAATAAACATCCTTCCACATTTTCAAATTACAGCCTCTGTAGTTTCAGAACACAGTTCCTATTTCCCTTACCTTCAGGTACCAGTTTAGAAATGGTTAGTTTCCTTCCATAAAACCCGAATAAAAGGTTTTGTGATATAATGAGCCTTGCCAATCTCTGCACAATCTGTATTCGTTTTCCAGCATAATCTAGAGCTTGGCCATCAGGGGTGTGTGCAGGGACACTCCGGGGCTGGTGTGGACCTGTAAGGTTGGCCCTCAATAACCTAGTGAGAAAGGGTCCTCCTTTGACGCAGACCAAGAGTCTTGGACTCTGGACTATAAGAATCAAGCCAGAATTCTGGAAAGCCAAGTCTGTTAAACGTTTGCATTCCTAAGTGCCTGGATGGCACTTGGAAGAGGGCAAACAGCCAGAAAACGAACGAGGCCAAAGTAGAGGAAAGTCCCAAAGAGACTGACGAACTGGACAGCACAATCTAAGATTTATATATATATATATGTAAACGAGGGCAGCAAAGCAGTAAACAGAAACATGGAGAAAACTCTTGCTTTGGAAAGGTCAGGGGCAGGTCCGTGGACGTGGCTCAGCTGTTGAGTGCTTGTCTAGCACGTGGAAAGACTGGGTTCACTAGTACCGGGGAAAAAGCAAAACAACACACCTATAATAGCATGCGCATCTTAGTTTCATTGCACGTTTGCAAGTCGGTGAACCAGTCTTTTGTGACACTCAGTTCCAATGTAATGAACTTCGTTTCACACCAGGCACATGCAGGACACTTTTGGTGTCTCGGGCCCTTTAATAGTCGCTGACTAGTAGCAGGTGGCGGCGGTTTCTTTCCGTGCCACCAAGAGCCGCCGCTCGGGTTTCCTGGACAGAACTTCGTTGTGCTGAACAGGTCATGAGCAGAGCTGTGGGTACTCGACTGACCCACGTTACCCAATTTCTTTCCCTTGTTTTCACATCGCAACGCCACAGTCGCTAATTCTTTCCGAAAAGGTGGTTTAAATGGAACAAAACCTTGAGAGTTAAAACTAGAACATGGCATTGAAAACCAACCAATAGGGATTCCCCTCAATTTTAGCTCGTCAGCCAATTAAGACCGCAGGTTTAGAAATCGTAATTTACCTCCTTGTAGGGGCGAACTCTGGCCAACCAGGGTGCGGGTTCCCGAGCGCCCCTCTGCATTTGGCTGCTGTGCGCGGCCAGGAAGTCTGCGGTCGTTTCCGAGGACTTTGTAAGCGTGGGGAAGGCAGCCCGCACAGCAGCGCCACACCTACTCTTCCTAATTGGGCGTCCCGAAGGTTGCTGCCCACCGCTGGCCAATCGGCGGGGTGGAAAACTGGAACGCTTGCCAAAAAGGCCGAACTCGCAACACTGGACGCTCACAGTGGCTGCAAGTGGCAGCAGTCCCTGGAGGGCGGCGCTAGCTCTTTCCAGTGAACGGATAGGTGGCCCTAAAAAGGGCCTTTTGCGAGCTGTGGTTGCAGGCGCAGAACTAAGCTCAGCCGCCGAAGCCGTAGAGGGTGCGGCCCTGGCGCTTGAGCGCGTACACCACGTCCATGGCCGTGACCGTCTTGCGCTTGGCGTGCTCCGTGTAGGTGACGGCGTCGCGGATCACATTCTCCAGGAAGACCTTGAGCACCCCGCGGGTCTCCTCGTAGATGAGCCCCGAGATGCGCTTGACGCCGCCGCGGCGGGCCAGGCGGCGGATGGCGGGCTTGGTGATGCCCTGGATGTTGTCGCGCAGCACCTTGCGGTGGCGCTTGGCGCCGCCCTTGCCCAGGCCTTTACCTCCCTTGCCGCGACCAGACATGGCTGCAACAGAAGACCACTAAAACTCAGCGGAGAGACCGCGAAACTCTCATTTATACTTGTTCTGCGGACCTCGTTGAAGTCCTCAGATGAGGGCGGGAAAGCGTGAGAGGCGGGTTCTGAGCCATGGGTCCCCGCCCACAAAAGCCTGTGGAAAATCCTACGCAAAGGAAGACAAAGACTGTGTGTGCTGCTGCCTGCTGTCTAATTTTGGTCACTTTTCAAGGGGATTTTAGTAAATTTCCTCATACCCAATGGATTGAAGCGTTTGCATCTCCCAAATTCGTGATGACCTTGCAATTTGAGTGCTAACGGTTTGTGGGTAAATCTCCGAAATTATACTTAGTCATGCTTTTACGATGCATATTTATAATGCATGAGTTCCTTGCTTTTCTTCCTCCTAAATAAAATATAAAATGAAATGGAAAAATTATTGCAGCTTGAATCAAAGTAAAATGCTTAGTGACCCTGGTAGGAAGATCAAGGGAGTGAGGACTGAACTGGGGTCCCCTGTGTAATAACAGCTCTAGGTTATGGGCCCCCACATACCCTATGTTAGCTTGCAGCCTGGATTTATCCTCATTGTCCGTCATAATCTCCATCTTTGTTAACACTGTTACTAAGATCTGCACTTCTTGATAAAATACGAACCACTTGGAATGTTTGAAATGCGGCGGTTGCTCTTAAGCACTGAATTTTTACTGTAATTTTTGTTTGAACTAATGTAAAATGCTGATTCTCTATTCAGTGACTGGAAAATGTTAGGTGTGTTTGAGCAGTTCATATATATGAAATAAAATTTTCATTGTGAAATTTATACATTCTGAACCCAGTTATTTCCAATGAAAGGTTTGTCGCCGATTGAGTAAAACTATACGCCTAATGTAGAGGATTTAGAATGAAATAATGTGAAAGATTGCACTTAAAATGGCTTTATACTGATTACATGTTGCAATTATTTTGATATTTTGGGTCACACATTGACAAAATAGGTTCGCTTGTGCATTTTAAAAATGTGGGTGCTGGAAAGTTTTAATTGACCTATTTGGCTAGCATCATGACTGTTGTCGGGATTTGCATTATATTTCTTAAGCAGCACTCTGTCAGAATTCTTACTTTTCCCCTCTGTGTCTGGATTTCTTATGAAATATTGATAGCAGAGGCTTCAAAAAATGTGGACATTTCATATATTTCTAAGGCAATTATAGAGAAAAGAGTGAAGAAACAAACAGAAAAATTTTTTTTATCAGGAAAATAAGGGAGCCCTGTGACGTATACCACTACTTATCAAGACAAGTAATGGAAAACCAGAAAAATTATTAACATTTGAGTTCTTCAAAGGCAGAATGTGAGTAGATGGAGACTTCTTAGAAATGCACATTTTTCCCTCTTGAAAGTGTATTTTTTGAGGGAGAATATCCAAAAGTGATTCTGTAAGCAACTTGTGTCTTTAAAAGTGGTATGTACAATATAATGTATATTGTGTTGGTTGGAAGGGGTGGTCATTGTGGAAGCACAAAAACATTTCATAAAGAGAATGTATGAAAGTATTTACTATTCCTGAAAGCCTATATAGACTAAGAATATTTTTGATGAGAAAACCAGGTCAATTTCTTTGGAGTGGAGAAAGAATAAAAAATTAAATGAACTGCTGTGTGATGAATGAATACAATAAGGTTATCAAGGAGCTCCACCATGAGCATTCATACAAATTTATCTTGCAGGTGTTCCAATTTAATTTGTTTTTCCAGTAAGGATTCACAGTGATAAAAAATTGTTAGACTTGAAAGTTAAGTGAAAGGGAGGTACCATGATATTCAATATCATAACAAGTTTAAAGGCCACACAAGGATTATGGGAAGATTATTTACTGTTCATTGGTGAAAAAAATAAAACAGTAAAGTTGCTGATTTCATTCTAGGTTTCTATCTGTTAGTATATAAATTTCTCTTTCATGGTACACACGTAACTCCAAAAATTGAGGGACTTATGGACATTAAATTTGCTGTAGTGAAATGAACAAAAAGTTCTTTCTAAAAATAGCTCTAAAACTGTAAGGCAAGGAGAGTTGAGGTGGCTCAACAGTAATACAGGTTTATTAGGAGAAACCTGCTGAGGGAATCCCAGTTGGAGGAGGGAATCCCAGCTGGAGGAGGGAATCCCAGCTGGATTCTGTCTTCCATTTATAAACTGGGGTGGATATGGATTTAGCGGACTAAAGGAAAAGAAGATTAGGGCGTTGGTAGGGAGTGTTGTGAGGGAAGGGAGTGTTTAAGCTTTGTTTGCATGATGGAATAATAAAGGTGGGTCCGGGGTTTAGGGATTAGGTGGGTCAGGGTTTAGGAATAGGTCAGTGCAGGATTATGTAGGTCAGGGGCTAAAATGGAAGATAAGATTAAAAATGGCATTGTTTAAGTCAAGTTCTGCCTAACCGAAATATTTTATCTTGTTAATTACTCTGACATCACCTTGGCATTTTACATCAGTCATTGTTATATTAAATTCTTTGTTACATGATCATTTTGTATTTTCTAGGTTATGATTTTACTGTTTCAAAATATTAGGTTAAGGTGCTGGGAATGTGGCTTGGTGGTAGAGGGCTTGACTGGCAAATAAAGGGCTCTGCAGTGTTTGACCCCCAAGCACCATCACTTCCAAAAAAAATACACCCAAAATTCAGGTGTCCCTTTAATTGACTGAGGAGCAGATGCTAGTCCTTTCACATTTTCTGTAAGTGAACACTTGTCCTGACAGTCATTTTAAGACTTCATTGGCACGAGCATGATGGGAAGATAAAAATGTAGCTAGGAATCAATTTCCTGAGCAGGGGGTGGATCACTGAAAGTAAAGACTCTTCCACAGAGAGGCAGCTCTGATCCTTTTAGAAATAATCAAACCTTGGGATTCTGGTAAAGGATTGGACTGCATTTCCTTTCATTGTCGTAGGTGAGCATAGCCTAAAAGACATGCCCACGGTTTTAAATAGAATTCCAGGGAAATGTGCTTCTGTTTGACTATTAAGACCCACGTTTTTGTATTTAGGTGGTAACTTGTGTATATTGATCTTTATTCCACACCAAGGGAGGTAAAATAAGGAAATGTTACAAGTATTCATTTTCAAAAAGGGTTATTGCGTCCAGATAGTTTCTCACTTGTGAGAATTTAATACATGTGTTATCCTCTCCAGCGGATGCAGCAAACATACTGTGTGTCCTTGGCCATGATTGGTGGTATGGTTTCTGTGGTTGGCGTGAAGCTGGAACCAGGTAGGCTGCCTGGTGCTTTGGCGCAAGCCTCTTGGTAGTTCATAACACCCGCCCTGCAATGTGGTTGGATAGGTTTTCTTTGTGTTTTTGGAGTTTTTAGTATGTCTTTAATGGAGCGTGATGATTCACCATTTTGTATTGCATGAACTTTTTAGTACAGATGGAGTGGTTTAATACGTTCTGTGCATTAAGTGGCTTTTACCCTAGAGGAACAGACATTTGAAGTGTTCTTTGGTTTTAGACTTAGGCGGGCAACATTTGGAAATGATCATGTTAGTGTGTAGAGAAATAACACTTTCCAGTTTTTAAAATTGAGAACATGTAAGGTCAGAGTTCCAGCACTTTTATAGACGAAGTGAGTGGCTCTGAAAAGAGCCTTTGATTTTGGGGAATGAGAATTATTGCAGGACTCCTTCTTACTTGCCTTTGGCCTTGTGATGGCTCTCAGTCTTCTTGGGCAGCAGCACGGCCTGGATGTTGGGCAGGACACCGCCCTGCGCGATCGTCACCCTGCCCAGCAGCTTGTTGAGCTCCTCGTCGTTGCGGATGGCCAGCTGCAGGTGGCGCGGGATGATGCGCGTCTTCTTGTTGTCGCGGGCCGCGTTGCCCGCCAGCTCCAGGATCTCGGCCGTCAGGTACTCGAGCACGGCCGCCAGGTACACGGGCGCGCCGGCCCCGACCCGCTCGGCGTAGTTGCCCTTGCGCAGGAGCCGATGCACACGGCCCACCGGGAACTGCAGCCCGGCGCGGGAAGAGCGCGTCTTGGCCTTGGCGCGCGCCTTACCGCCCTGCTTGCCGCGTCCAGACATCTTGCTAACCTAAATTAAGTGGTAACAGAAAGAAAAACAGCAGCCTAGGCCTTCCAGGCAAGGGAGGACCTTTTATACTTGTAGACGGGATTGTAAAGTTTGCTCTTTGATTGGCTAAAATGACCTGTAAGATTTCAACCAATTGGAAAGAAGCTTTTCAATCACTTAATTTGCATGTGACGAAACTACGGCTGAAAATTATCCAATCAAAGCATAACGTCTTGAACACCATGTTTGCATAAGACTCCTATAAATAACTATCGACAGAACTGGGACTGTTTACTCGTCTTGTTTAACTTCAGCACACAACATGCCTGAGCCAGCCAAGTCCGCCCCGGCCCCGAAGAAGGGCTCCAAGAAGGCCGTGACCAAGGCGCAGAAGAAGGACGGCAAGAAGCGCAAGCGCAGCCGCAAGGAGAGCTACTCCGTCTACGTGTACAAGGTGCTCAAGCAGGTGCACCCCGACACCGGCATCTCGTCCAAGGCCATGGGCATCATGAACTCGTTCGTCAACGACATCTTCGAGCGCATCGCGGGCGAGGCTTCGCGTCTGGCGCACTACAACAAGCGCTCGACCATCACGTCCCGGGAGATCCAGACGGCCGTGCGCCTGCTGCTTCCCGGGGAGCTGGCCAAGCACGCGGTGTCGGAGGGCACCAAGGCGGTCA
>PVKS010031519.1:0-23360 GCA_004027875.1 Aplodontia rufa | reverse complement strand
GTAATCCCCTCTATTAGCAAAAGAAATCCTACCCTATTTTTTTTCTTTTGGTGGTGGGAATTGAACCCAGAGCTTCAAGCATGCTAACCACATACTACCACCAAGTCTCACCCCCAGTGCCATATCTACTTTTATATTAGATTTCTTTTCCCCTAGATAGCCTAGGCTGGCCTTGAACTCCTCAATTCAAGCAATGCTGCTTCAGCCTCCGAAGTAGCTGGGACTATAGGTGCACACTACCACTCCTAGCTTTCTCTGCTGTGGTGAATTATTCCAAATCTTAATCTCATTGCTGAATTGTGCTTTGCAATTAGCATGGTTTGAGAAAATTAAGTTTAAGTTTCACTCAAATTTCAAAGTTTCATAAATGCAAAAACACTGTCATACCAAAAAATGGTATGAATCCATAATCTAGCTATGACTACATAGACTAATCTACAGTGTAATTTCTAGGATGTTTCTCCTGGGATCCTTTGAAAATATAGAAAACAAACTTTGGCTGAATGAAACCAGTAAACAAATACATACAAAAGAAAAGTAAATACCTGGAAGGAAGCTTTGATACCTAGCTCGAGAAAGAGCAGGATGCAGGCGCTCTAGAGGAAGAGTTTTATGGAACAGAAACTCTTGGGCAGTCTTTTAGAAGCACAGCCTTTGGGATGAGTCAGCTCCACGTATTTTTCAACTTTGTATCACTCTCCTCTGCTCAGAATCTTTCTGCATGTGCTTACCCTTTAGCTAGGGCATGGCTGGATGCCTTAAAACCCACCAATACCACACACAATGATTTAAAACCCACCAATACCACACAAAACGGGAAAGATGGCTCCCCAAAGAAAGATCAGGTATGAATACCCAAAAAGGAGAGAATGGACACCTGGTGGGCAATGAGAATGTAGAAAATTTCCCTTTCTTTCCTCAGTGGGTCTCTGTTCCATAGATCTTATTGATGCACCATTGAAAGCTGGGCTTTCTCCCTAGCTCTGACTTTGCTCTCCTTTCAATGGAGAATGGAGTAGTATCTATGTACTACTATTAGGAACTACTAATCTTACTGGATTCCCTCTGTCCTTGCCCTGTTTGCCAGAAATCAAGTTTTCTATGTACCTACAGCATCCAAGCTGCAAAAATTGATAAGTTCTAGGTGTGTGATACTGTTCTGCCATTTTTAAGCTGTTATGGATATATTTTTAAAAATATGCTCTAATTTATAGTTCTCCATTTCTAGTTTGGATCTCACCTTTGTTCATTGATCAACTTTCCTCCCAGCTCATTATTTTAATAAATAATATTAATTTCAAACTCTGGATCATTCTTTCTGCCCTTCCTGACAGAACAACATCCTTCCATACATGCACACATACCACATTTGCACACCAGTTTTGTCAGTGACTGCTGTGGTACTAAAAGGCACACAATGAATATTGGGACTTATTTGGGCTGCAAGAAACTTAGTACTATATTAGTTTTCCATATAATGGAAGAAGTCCAAGACTTTTGGTCTAAAAGAAGACAATTTTTCCTTCAAGGTCAAATGTTATAATTAGTGTTCAAGAGGATAAACGGAAGTGAAATTGTTTATGTCTCATTTTTATTTCTAAGTGAACTGGTTTCTCCTCTCTGATTAACTGTTAAAAAGTATTTTCAGGTTGTCTTCAAAATATAGAGTAAAGGGGCTGTAGCAGTGGCTCTGTGGTTACAGAGCTTGCCTCACATGCACGAGTACATGAGTTCAAACCCCAGCACCATGTACACAACTAAGTGTTGGAGGAATGAAAGTCATATGAAAAACTAAATAAAATCGATTCTCTCCTCTCAAAAAAAAAAAAAATATAGAGAGAGAGAGTACAAGGAAAAGAAGTTCATTCATTCAGCTTTCAGGAAAGCTATGGTACTTCTTCCAAATGTTCTCAAGCCCTCCCTGCCTCAATCCCTCATTTCCCAGTGAGGATAATCCTGAATGCCTATTGAATGCTGGAGGCACATTCTGAGCATTGGAGGGAACAGAGAAGATCATCAAGTGACGTTAGTTCCTCTTACCCTCTGCTCTGGGACCTGGAGACTTCCTGTTAACAAATTCTTTCCAGCTTCTCTCTGTCCTTCACAAAAGGGCTTATCATATTTTCTCATACTTAAGCCCTGACTTAAATCTACCATGCCTTTGTTTGTAAACACACACACACACACACACTCCATTGTTTTATATGCCCAACAAGCAAAAATGAAAGGTCAGAGTGGCTATAACCTCATGAAGTAGGGGAAAGGACCCTACGATTAGGGAGCATGGGGCATGTAAGGCCTTCTGGTCTGGTTTAACTTCTTTGGGGAGAGGGGTACTAGAGGATGAACCCAGGCATGCTTAACCATTGAGCCACATCCCCAGCCCTTTTTATTTATTTATTTTTTGGGGAGTGGGCTGGAGACAGGGTCTACCCAAGTTCCTTAGGGCCTTGCTATGCTGCTAAGGCTGACTTCTGAACTTGTGATCCTCCTGCCTCAGCCACCTGAGCCACTGGGATTGCAGGCATGTGTCACCATGCCCAGCTGGGTTAATGTTTTTGAAGCTTACAATAAATATAATGAAGAGCTGTGGTAGAAATCTACTTGGAGAAAAAGAGTCTCCTGCCATCCCAGAGTATCCCTACCCCAACCTATGACACTTAGTAGTTGTCCACCCTCTGGTTCATGAGAGCTAGGGTAATATTTTATATGAGTATGGGAAAACACTTATGCAGGCTGTATAGTTAGCAAAATATTTTATTAGTTAGAATATACCTACTCTCGAGTTAAAATCTGAATGAGTTAATTGCTAAGGTACATCTCCTAGAAAGAGAAAAGAAAATTCTTCAGTTAGAAATACTGCATTAGGTCCAAGAGCTTAGACCAAGAATATTGCCTTATAAATACTTCTGTCCCACATTGTAACTACATACAGAAACTTCAAGCAAGCTTTGTTCCACCTGTTCAGGTTGTTCCCTGTTGAAGTTCCCAGACCGCCTTGGTGAGGCCTGGACTCCAATTTGTTCACTTGTCAACAAGCACAGAGCTGGCTTGGATTTTTGTCCCACCTTCATCAGCTAAATAGGTCACCATCAAATGTCTAGTTGTATTCATGGCTCTCTCTCCTTGTCCATCTCTCTTGAGCTTTCTGATCTATCAATCTATCATACTGGAAATAAATGTGGGCTTGGATGGCTGGGTCATGGGAGAAGGCTCAGAGAAAAACAGCAGCCCATGGTATAGTTTATTTAGTTCTATTGCTCAATTAGTCTTGAAATGAAAACAATATATAATCTAAAGAAACAAAAACAAACTTTAGATGGTAAATAATTTCAGATAATTTCTGTTTCAACCCAGTAGAGAAGTCACTGGAGATGATGTTAATTTCCATAATAACATGATTTCCTGTTCTCTAGCTTTTTCTCCTTTTCCTTTGCAAGCAATCTTTCTTCTTTCTATATACTCCCATGTTCCTTATATGAAAATCCTCTTCAGGAATGAGTCCCTGTCCTTTTTTCTCAGATGTATGTGTGTGTGTGTGTGTGCGTATACATACACACATATACACATGTATACATTCTCTTTTGATATCAATTGGTTTTCATATCCAGGAGAATCTACCTTCTAACTTTTATAATTCTTTAAATTTAATTCTCTTTATCAAAATCTTAGTTTAGGATCTCATCATCTCTATGTTGGTCAATTACAATGACCTCTTAACTTATTCATTCCCAACAATTGAGCCACTACACTATCACTTGTTCAATTAAATCTTTCCAGCTTGCAAATCTTTTCACATGTTTCCTTGCTCTAGCAAAAGTTTAGACATAGTCTAACCTCTGTGTCTACACCCTTCCCACCATGAACTTGAAACCCAGACCACAATAAACTACTTTAATTGTCCAAATATGCATTTTTCTCATAGAATTCTTGGCTGTGTAGTTCCTCATATCATCTCTCTCCTGTCCACCAGTTGGCACTAATTCACTCCTCTAGCGGCACCAAGACCACCTCCTCTGTGTATGCTTCCATGAATTCACCAGACTACACAATGGTCCCACAGTAACCAGTCAATCCTTCTGTTATAGGCTCCTGATATTGCTGTTCTGTCTGCTGGCATGCCCATTTTTTCTCACTGGAGTGGAATCTGCTCAAATAAAGGGATGTTACAGTCTCTTTGTTTTAGTATTCTTGATTACTGGCAACAGAATTTGGGCTACTGTGGACTTGTTTAAATTAGTAGATGAGAACATGAATGGAGAGAAACTATTATACAAGAGTAAAAATCTATTAAGCCCAAACATACAAAAGCAAAGATGTAGTATGGACTCCTCTGTTTGCAAATCACATAAATGAAACTTAAATTAGCTTAGGACAAAGAAGGATTTACTAGAAAGACACTGTTGTATCTCAGGTAATTGAAAATAAATTCATCAACAGAACAGTGAGGAAGAAACTTAAGAAGCAGTTCAGCCTGCGGATACCTAAGCCGGGTTCCTCCACACCTGCTTCTGTTTCTGTGTGTCTCCTCTGGCCATCTCTGCTAGGTGACTGTTCTCTCACTGTAAACTTTTTTTTCCAGTTCAGTAGTTCTTATTACTGGCTGCAATGAGAATCATGTGGGGGGAGTTCTAAAGAAATAGTGACACCTGGGTCCCATCCCAGAGAAAGTTGATTAGAATTTCTGGGAGTTTGTGCTAGGCATTTTTAAAGATTTCCAAGGTTATCTGAATGTGCCACTGGAGAAGAGATCTACTGTCCTGTGTGGTAAGGGAGCCAGTAGCTTCCAGTGTCAGGTCTCAGTCCCCATATTCTCCCCTCAGGATAAAAACAGACTCCCTGTCAGTTCCCATTTAAAAAGTCGTAGGGAAGAAATCTTTAGATTAGATTGGGTCTAGGTGCCTATCCAGGATCCACTGATAATAGGCAAGTGTGTAGTGGTCACATTAAATACAGCAGCTCATGTGGGTGGGTGGGCTAGTGCCTATTTGAACCAGTAGTCACCCCAAAGAATGAATGTGATGTTTCTAGAAGGAGAGGGTTCAATCTACAAAATAATATATAATACATGTGTAATAAAGTCTCATTTACAACAGCATATAAAGTTCATTAGGCAAAAAATGTTTGCTTATTAGATGAATGAATGAATAATAACATATAATGAGGGATACAATTAAAATTGAGTGTTAGAATTTAGATATAAATAATAATCACCTCACATAAATGATGTAATTAGCATTACTATGACCTAAGTCTACTGTTCTTTACTATCTGTAAGCGAAGTGAATGTTATAAAGTTTTGTTTGTTTAATGTTGACTCACTTTAGTCCTCTTTTTGCACAGAAACAAACATAAGCCTAACACCACCATATGAGCCAAAGTATCACTCCCAGGCCAAGAGAAAAAAACAAAGTTTGGAGTATGAAAATGAACTCTTAACACCTGGCATGTGGGCATTTGGGAGTAGTTTAAGTTAAGAGAAGGGAGAAGACATTTCCACTTGTGTTGAGGCAGTAAAACAAAAAAATAAGGACAGACCAGAGGGAAGGAATTTGCCAGCAGGCAGATCTATACTTGGGAAGAGAAGGTGCCACATTCCAGGGCTGATATTAGAAAAAGCCAGAGGTGTCTAGACACTCCTGTCTGCTCCTAAAAACCTCTCTGGGGAGTAGGGAACTGAGAAACGTTTGGGAAAAAAAAGACAACGGTATATATTATCTAGTCAGTCTTTTCAATACTTCATTTTACATTTAAAATTTTAAATATAAATATTCTAGGAATTGTTCACAGTGGTTGCCTCTAGGAAAAAGAATTAAGGGAAAATCACTTTTCACTTTATCTCTTCTATACCAATAAAATATGTAAATAAAAGGTGTTTGTTTGTTTGTTGCTTTAAAGAGGGAGAGAGTGAAAGAGAGAAAGAATCAATTTTATTTATTTTTTAACTGGCCTTGGCCTCTCCAACACTTATTTGTGTATATGGTGCTGGGGTGTGAACCCAGATCCTTGCACATGCCAGGCAAGTAGTTTAACAGCCGAGCTACAGCTCCAGCCCAAAAGTTTTTTAAAGTAAAAAGTACATTGTAACAAAATGTTGGTGTGCAGCATTTTATATATCTTAGAAATTTGAGAAATTACCCTTTTTATTTTATTTGTTTTTAAAGGGAGAGGGACAGCAAGAGAGAAAATCAATTTTATTTAGTTTTTCATGTGGTTTTCGTTGCTCCAACACTTAGTTTTATATGTGGTGCTAAGGTTTGAACCTGCATCCTTGTGCATGCCGGGCAAGCACCATAATTGCTGAGCCACTGCTCCAGACCCGAAATTACCCTTTTTAAAAAAACAGTCTTGCTACAGTTATTATCTTGATAAAATAAATTACATTGATTCTGTATGAATTGGGGGAACCCTCTAGAATGACAGCAAAGACAACTGATACTGGATATAATTTTGATTTTGTAGGTGAGAAGCCGGAGAGAACCCAAGAGACAAGGAAGAAAGGGCATGTGAACTAGGAGAGAAGGCATTATTAGGGGGAGATGTCTAGGGGTGGAATTTCAGCTTGTACATCTTTGTTGTCCTAAAGCAGGCAGAGTAGCACTTGTCATCTTCAAACTAGCTCTGAAAAATAAAAGCTGTTTAGGTATTTCATGCAATTTACAAGAACACTGAATTTCAGTCCCTCGTGTTGAGTTCCCTGGGGATAAAAACAGAACATTCTCAGGAAAAGGCTGGCACCATGGTAGAAATTCAGTCCTGCCTCTTTTCCTATGACTTTTCCTGGACCCAGGACCCAGGGTAAGATAGACTATTATTATTTGTGCTGTAAAGCAGGAGATCTACTGTGGGAATTTAAATTCTACTGTGTATTTTTAAGATGATTATAAAAAGGCATTCAGGTACAGCAAGCCTTGTGCTCCTTTTATAAAGGTTTAAACAAATAAGCAAACAAACGACTGGGCTGTTGTTATTTAACCTGAGTCCCCAAGGCCCAATACTTCCTTTGAATACATACATATGAGCTCCTTGGCTTCAGGGAGTCATGACTCACAGCCGAGGGCAGATTTGGCCCTTTGAATTCCTGCAACAGGGCTTTCAGGGAAAAAAAGAGAAAGAACACAAAGGAAGGGGGGAAATCTTAAATTTTATTCAAGGCTAAGTTATTGAAGTCTAATTTCTTGCATCTGCTCAGTCATCCAGCCCAAGTCGGTGATTCTTGCCCACCTCCACCAGAGTGGAAACCATATTGTTAAAGTTCCACATCTGAAGAAGCAGATGATTTAGCAAACACCTTCCCACAGATATTTTTAAGATACTTGTCTCTTTCTTCGTGAGTAAAGTTTTCTTTCCAACTGCTCTCCTTTTTGTCAGAGTGCCAGTTCCACTTCTAGCATTGTTCTGCTTAGGTTGCTGGGAGGCGAAGGAGAGGCAGGAGAAACACAGTCCTGCAGAGAAAGGAGGGTCAGGGGGCAAGGGAGGCCTAGGGAGCCCGGCTTGAGTAAGGATGGACTTAGAAAATCTGGAGGAAAAGAGTATAGTGAGAAATAGCAAGAATACTTAGGAGAAGAGATTGGAGAGATAAGGAGTTCATGGAAGAAGCATGAATACAGAAAAACAAGAATGAAAGGGCATGGAAGAACAGAGTGAATAGCAAAAAGGAAAGTACTTTCATTTTATTTTAGAAAAAGGTGCTACACATTGTATATATATATTAAATTATTGCATTGTACTTCATGAATTTGCACAATAATATACGCGCTAGGAATGTAGCTCAGGGGTAGAGTACCTGTATAGCATGCACAAGGCCCAGAGTTCAATTCCCAGTATCACACATACAAATACAAAATAATAATAATGGAGTTTATTATTAATAACTCACATTCTACCCCTCCCAAAAGAAAGAAAAGGGGCTAGTAAATCTGCTTTTTCTTCAAATTTCTCTGAGCAATTTTTATTGACCCTTATTTGGCAATTTACAAAAAGTCAACAAATATAGTCATCATTTTCATCTTTTAAAAAATTGAAAATTTTTTTTTTATTTACCATGGTTGTTCTAAATATGTAAAGAGGGGGTGAGTAAAAAGAGTGATATTTTCAAAATTAATTTTAATTCACTTTAAAATAATTTATACCTATATAGCAAAATAAACAGTTTTTCAATGATAAAAGACTATTATGTTTAATTTATTAAATTTCCTAGATTTGGATACTCAGATTTAAATGTACACAGTTCTTCAAAGTAACCCTATCAAAATGTACTTCATTTACTCATTTATCCAGCTCATATTTATTCTACGTTTTAAGTATTTGAAATACAAAAGAGAAAAAGACATCAAAGACAGTTTAGTGAGAGGAGAAAAACAGTGCACCACACATTGGCAAATAGAGGAGTTGGCTTTGGAAGTAGATGTATACAAATGATGAAAGCTATTATAACAAAGAAAGAAGTGACAACAAGGGAAAACAGAGAAGGTGGGAAAGGCATTTTAAGTCGAAAGTGAGTGTGTAAATGCAGGGAGGACAACATGGAGAAACGATGGGAAATGAAGCTGAGAGAGTTGGAAACTAAGTTGTTCAATACTGAATGGTACAGGAAACCACTGAAAATTTTAGATGTTCTATTTATCTGAGGAGACATATGAATTAGAGTCCACCTGAAGAACAATGAATTGGAAAGGTCTCCACCAGAGGTAAAGAGTCCAGCTAGGAGAATACTGCAATCATCCTGAAAGGTGGTAGCTTGCCCAGGCAGGGACTTGGGGATAAAAGGCACAAACAAATTTGAGCATATGTAACAGGTAAGTCACTGACGGAATATTAGGGACAAGAAAGAAGGAGAAGTGACTCCAGCTTCTCAGGCATGTACATCTGTGTAGATGGTGGTTATTCAGCAAAATATGGAAGAACAAATTTTAGAGGATGCCATTCATCTGATGTCCAATGAATCAGAAAGAGACCAGACTAAATATAACGGAACAGGAGGGTGAAGTCTCCAAGAGACAAGATATAAGGGCTGAGTATAAGAGACAGGAGCTCCTGAAGGAGTGTGAGAAGGGAAGAGAGAGCTGGAATAAAAACCTTGGGAGAGTGGTGCCACAGAATGGGAGGAAGAAGAGAGTTACAGAAAGAGGATGAAGTAAATAGCGGCTGATGACACGAAGAATTCAAGTAAGATAAGCACTCAAAATCACCATGTGGAGTAGTTGTAAAGGTAAGCACTGGGGGAGACTATTATTTCAAGAAGCCTCATCTGTGGAAGATGTAATATTGGAGAGGGATTTATCATCATCTTCAACACTGTTGCCTGCCAATGGGCAGAACTAGAGATTCAGGTAATGAAGAGAATGATGAACGGAACAAAATTCCTGGGAATAAAGTAAGGGGTAATATGTATTTGATCAACATCATATACAACAATAGGGAGCACAAATCATGATGTGTTCTTTGTGAATTTAGCCAAATGCAGTACAACCCTAAGAGATGCCATTCACATAGATTAAAAAATAAATGGTACCTCCAGAATAATGCTTAGTTGGCCACCCTAGAAATGCAAAGCATATAGGAAGGAATTGCCCATTTCCCCTTCATGCTGCTATCTGAGTGAGTGGAGTTGAACTGCCTCTAACTAATCAAAGCTCTCTATACTCATGTTAAGGTTAGCTGCCAGTGCTCAGAAGTCTAAGTGAACAACTATGGTTTACAGAGAATATAGCTAAGTATTCTATTTCACTAACCCAAATCCTCTTCTGATTGCCATTCAAAAAAAATATATATATATATATATTGAGCATTTCCTATGCCTCACTATATTCTATGCCAATCTTTGAGGAATGTAAAAGATATGGATAATAAAGAAATTCAAATCAATTACTGTCTGATTTGAGAGACAAGATACCTACTCACGCAAAACTATTAGGAGATACTACAAAATAATGAGAGAGAGAGACTAGAGAAGCAAATAATATAGGTTTAAAAAGTTTCATATAATTGATAGGAATGGAAATTTGAGATCATCTTGTTTGTGGTTGTCAAACTGTACTTCTTGGAATCTTGGAATTTCATGATGATGCTTTACCAGTCCTACAAAAATGATGGGTTCTTTGCCCAATACTGAAGATTTAAATTGCTTCAGGAGGTTCACTTGACAATATTTGTAAGAACAAAAATGACAACTTAAATGTCTTTCAATGAGAGTCTGTCTAGGTAAATTATGGGGCCTTCATACAATGAAATACTAAATAGCTTTTTTAAAAAGAAAAATTAATAAATATAAGTGCTAATAGAGAAAAATCTTCAAGATCTATAATTAGTTGAAAAATATAAGTAGCAGAAATATATGCATAGCACAATCCTATTTCTGTAAAAAAATACAGTGTGTATGTACATTACATGTACATAGGTGAGAGAGAGAAAGAAAATGGAGAATAATACTTTATTACTTTTTGAAAGGCAGCATTATTGAGAATTCATCAGTAGTGGAACTGAGAGTGGTATAGGGAGGAAGTGTAAAAATCACTGATTTAGTTCCAACTCCTCATTCAGTTGATAGAAAATTGAGATGCAGGGATACTATGACTAATTACCCTAAGCCATTCAGCTAGCATTAGTCCAAAAAACTGAAGCTCATACCCAGTCTTTTGATTTCTTATTTGCTTCTTCTCCTGCCTTAGAAAAGATCACTATGGACAGTAACGGTTTGCAGAAGAATTCAGTTTGTCTTGCTTCCATCTCCCACACTGCCACCGCCACCACAACCCCACAGTTTTTCTCCATAGATAATTTCTCATTCTTTTTCTTCCCATCCTATATAGAGCTGACTTTTCTCTTTACCTCACAGGTACAGTTTCACTCATCAAGCAGTGGCACTCAACGCATCTATTATTTGTCACAGTGAGTAGGATTTTACTCCTTGGAGTCTGTTCTCATCTTGGGCGGTAGGGTAGACATTGGGAGACATACGTAGTGAATACTGGTTCAGTTGAAATGCATATTGAGGGGCTGGAGCGGTGGCTCGGCGGTTTCGGCGCTTGCCTGGCAAGCAACAAGGACCCGGTTCAAACCCCAACACCATGTACAACTAAGTGTTGGAGCAACTAAGGCCATGTGAAAAACTAAATAAAGTTGTTTTTCTCTTTCCCTGTCTCTCTCACTATCCCTCTCTCTTTAAAAAAAAAAAAAAAAAAGAAATGCATATTGAGTCCACAGCTTTGGAGGGGCCTTGGGCCCAACTTGTGTAAATAAGGATACTTACCTGAGCCTTTCGTTGTGAGAATAGAATGTCATAAAAGTTGTAAAGATACTAAACAACTCTAATCATTCTAGGAGAATATTCTGGAGAAATCATAATCCAAGTTCTGCTCCTTACTAGTGTGTGATTTTGGGGCAGACTGTGCTTCAACTTCTTTTACTATTACTTTCTTCATATGCTAAATGAGAAGACTAACTCCTAGAGCTATCATCAGGAATAAATGAGATACTAAATGTGAAGTACTTAGCTTAGTGTTGATACACAAAAATTGTTACTCTTTTTCTTTGTACATGCACACACACACACACACACACACACATATTTGGTACCAGGGATTGAACCAGGGGCACTTGACCACTGAGCCACATCCCCCCTGCTTTTTTTTAAGACATGCTCTCACTCAGTTGTTTAAGACCTCACTAAGTTGCTGAGGCTGGCCTTAAACTAGGGACCGGTCCTTCTATCTCAGCCTCCGGAGTTGCTAGGGTTATAGGTGTGTGCTACACACCTGGCTATATTTTTAAATATATTGATAATAGGTTACCTTCGCCCTGTCTCTTCTTAGTATCATTGATATCATTTTCTCATTTGACTTTAAATAAAGCAAGAAATCTAATTTGTGTTAAGAAATTAAGCTATCACTTCTGTTCATTTCTATAACTTTTTTTAAGAAAAAGAGAGAGGGTGAGAAAAATAGAGCCAATTTCATTTATTTTGTTCATCTGGACTTTGTTTCTCTGACACTTAGTTGTGTATGTGGTTCTGGGGTTTGAACTTTGGTCCTTGCATATGCCAAGCAAGTGTTCCAATCACTGAACCACCACTCCAGCTCCTGTATAAACTTTTCAGAACTGAGCAACTACCATGTGAGAGACTCTAGACTAGAGATAGAGGATGAAAATGATCTAGGCCCTGTGCTTCTGGTGCTTCAGGTCCAGTGAGCTCCCCTGTCACTCTCAAGAGAAAGTACTTGGTCCAGGCCAAACTAACAAAATTCATTGTGTATATTGGTTAAGCATAGGCAGAGATGGTAATAATTGATTTGCACAAGGGAGAGGTAGAGTGAATGATAAAACTCAGGTATCCTCAAACATTTTGGTCTCAGAATCCATTTAAATTCTTAAAAATTATTGAGGATCCTTTAAAACAAGCTTTTAAAAATATGGATGATAGCTGTTACTGATTGCTTTAGAAATTAAAACATGAAAAGTTTTTTTTTAAAAAAAAGAGAAGGACAGAGAGAGGAAGAAAGAGAGAATCAATTTTTATTGAGTTTTTCACATGGCTTTTGTTGCTCCGACACTTAGTCGGGTACGTGGGTGCTGGGGTTTGAACTCATGTACTTGCACATGCCAGGCAAGCGCCATATCCACAGAGCCACCTCTCCAGCCCTGGAAGGTTTTAAAGTATATATTAGTTTACAAATAAAAATAAGCTGATTGCCTGATTGCATATAAGACATTTTAGAAAATAATTACATAGTTACAGTGTAGAATACAGGTTAATACACTGAATATTTTTTTAGCTTTGGAGAAGGATAAAGGGAAAAATGAACTATTTAACGGTAGTGAATGAGTTTTTACTTGTTGTGGTCTGCGAATGCCCATCTATAACAGTGTTTCACTCAGACACGTACCCTTTCTTCTTTGTGGCATAAGGATTTTGAGGCCATCAACCTTATTCAAATCTCCTGTGCCCCTTTTGCTCTACCTTAGAGAAAAAAGGATATGCCTCAGCAATGAAGAAATGTGTGTCATGCAACAGGAAAGGACTGCTTGGAAGCTGTGATGCTGCTTCTTCACAGCCAAGGATCTTGGATAGGCGTTATTAGGAGCAAAAAAGAAATGTAGCACCATGACAGACAGCATGTGGCCTGGGCACCATCAGAAGCAGGAGAGAGAATTAACTTTTGCACCTCAACTTTGATGAGAAGCAGGTCACTGACCAAGTGTAAACCTTTGCTTTCTGTAGGTGAGCCTTATCTGCACCAGTGTGAGCTTCCTGAGTCTAAACGTATTTCTTATAATTTTGTTCTTTCACTTTCTCTTGACCATAATATTTAGCTCAATTTTGAGCACTTAAGCAAATCTAAAACATCCAAAATTAAAACACTGTCTTCTTTCTAAAATCTGATTTCTTTTGCATTTGTCTGTGCAAGGTATCATCATCTTTCCTGTCACTGAAGATAGAAACTATCGTTAGCTTTAATAGTTTCCCCTTCCATCTGCCAGTTCTGGTTTAGCAAAAGTCTAACCTCAGAAAGGTAGACACATGTAATGATTTTGCTCTTTCTCTAGTTACTATTTTCAATAGAGTCCTGCTGACTTTTCCTTCTCTGTTGCTTCAAATATCAGCAGATCACAAAGCTGTTGGTCACTTTCTGTGGTCAAGATTACTTAAAAGTTACTTAAAACTACAGTGCTGGTAAAGTCAAACTTTTACATTTGTTCCCATTGCAAAATATATCAACCTGTTGTGTAGCGTAGGCTCACTTCAAATCTGTAGTGACCTGAACTAAGAGGCTCAACCCAGGACAGGTGTCCATCACTGTGGCTGCCCGAGGAATCTTAGGGTTTCACAGCTCATGGATTGTTGTGTGTCTCCTCTTCCTCCTTATCCATGTGGAAATGTTTATTGAGGTTTTCTCACTCTTGTTTCATTATTATATATTAGATGTCTATGAGGCAAATAACTTATTGACTCAAATTTGGATCAAAATGAACATTATTCAGATCTGATAGACTATCAAAAAATCCTGAACTTTGAGCTTACTATGCTGAATAAATAGAAATTTTGGTGGTTTCTTCTGGGAAAAGAATAAATACATTGTACAAAAGGGAGGGAAGCCAGGCACAGTGGTGGGTGCCTGTAATCCCAGTGGCCCGTTATCCCAGTGGCCTGTTAGGCTGAGGTAGGGGGATCACAAGTTCAAAGCCAGTCTTAGCAATTTAACAAGGCCCTAAGCAACTTAGGGAAACCCTATCTCAAACATTTAAAAAATAGGCTGGGGTTGTGGTTCAGTGATTAAGAACACCTGGGTTCAATACCTGGCACCAAAAGAGAAGGAATAGTACCACGTAACCAAGATGGCAGAGGGTGATAAATTGAATTCCTGTGCAGAATATTTGCTACTCCTCCCCAAAGAGACTACAGAGCCTTCTCTACAACATCATACTTGCTTATATGACTTTCTTTGGCTAACAAAATGAGGTAATGCGTGTCACTTTCCAGCAGAAGCTTTAAGGTACATTGCCTTTTGTAATAGTGTTCAGGATAGAGTAATTCGT
This sequence comes from Aplodontia rufa, assembly GCA_004027875.1. Lineage (NCBI taxonomy): Eukaryota > Metazoa > Chordata > Mammalia > Rodentia > Aplodontiidae > Aplodontia > Aplodontia rufa. The sequence goes on along the minus strand of PVKS010031519.1, from coordinate 8,825 downwards.
TCAAGCTGGACCCTGGAGTGGAAAGAACTCCATACGAATCCCCTAGAAGGCCTACAGCTGGCATGTAATGTGGCTGGGGAATAAAATCTTGCCATAAACCAACAAGACTTGGGAGCTTTTTGTTACTTCAGCCTAACCTAGCCTAAGCTTGCTATTAATCTTTAAATTGCTTCATATGCCCTGTGGCTTCCTCTCCTCAGCCTTTACTTATTAAAAAATTCATAGTAGAAACTCGCTATACGGTGCTTCTGACCCTGACTCTCCTGTTTTTTACCTGTGTGACCTTGAGCAAGTTACTTGACTTCTCATCAGTTCATTTTTAAAATGAAGCAAATTATACTAGAATATCAATATGACTAGATGATTTAATATTCGAATAATGCCTGGTAAAATGTAAGTACTTGATAAAAATTAGTTTTCTACCCACTTTGGGTCCTCATAGAAGAGGTAGGCAGGGTTAGTCATTTACTTGAATTTTTTTATTTTGTTATTGGAATTTCTCAAAAATACTTTGAGCTTTATTTCCTTCAAAGACTTAAGAAACCTGAATAATATTCCTAAATACATTCTATTTCAACTTCAGTAGTAGACATACATTGCTTTTCATATCTACCTCTGAAATCTTGCATATTGTATTTATAATTTTATAATGTACCAGTGTTACAGACCCTTGCATTCATATCTCATCCTCATTCCCATATGCTGTACTCTTACATTCTATGTGGGCAGGGACCATATTGTACTTATATTTTTAACTGTTCAGAACCTAGCACACCCTTATGTATGACAGTTAATAAAATAAATAAAATAAACTTTTATAGATCATAAAAATGATGACATTGCTTTTCTGGCTTTCCTAATGAAGAGTTTTTCTAGGAATGCATGCCTCACTGGTCTATCATATTCAGAACTTTATGTCCAGTCTTCCAAAGACAGACCTACTTGGAACAGGCCTGACCAGGTTATCTTTACAACCTATGGTATGCACACGAAATGAGGCATAAAGAGCAAAAGCTCTCATTTAAAATATTTTCTCAGGGTTGGGAAGTACCTTTGGAAACTTAAAACCAACCAGCTTTTAAAAAACTAAATTTAAAAATTTTGGGATTGTGTCTCTTCTTTGTTTTTAGCAAAACTCCAGTTCCTAGTTGACTTCTGTTTGTTTGTTTTCTCTGGGAACCAAGTAGCTGTACTACACCCAAGCATGTATCATTTCACGATAATGACTCAGAAAAGCAGTGCAGATGTCATGGCTTACCTAGTCCCTAAAAAATGCCTACCATGCAGGAAATGAAATAAGGTTCTTGGACTCAGCAGAAAAGGGGTGAGGATAAAGAAGCTGCTTTGAATTTGTGGGCTTTCCCGGACAGCTCTGGAAACATCTCATGCAAATCCAAACAGTATCTGGGTCACAGATAGTTTTTGAGCAGTAATTTCTGAATATACTTTTAATCCTTTAGTACACTTAGAGGCCTATTTGGAAAAATAAAATAATTTGAATAACAGATAGTTTGTTACCTTTCTACCAATGAGGATCTTTTTCTTTTTCCTGTCAAACATTCTTGGAATTATTTCCAAGGCCTAAAATTTTATTATGCTGAAAAATAAATAAAATCCAGTCATCTAGTGCTTCTAACAACTATGACTTAAATATGCATGATCTGTTATTTCTGAATACATCTTTTTAAGCATATATTTGTAGTGTGTGTGTGTGTGTATGTGTGTGTGTGTATATATATATATATGTATATATACATATATATATATATATGCATATATATATGTAGTCCAACTTTTTAACCAAGAAACAGTTTCCTGGAAACATGAATTGTATCATTGTATTTAACAAAACATTTAGTCTGTAACTCTTATTACTTTAGAAGCCTGTCAAATTCTATTTGGAAACTTTCTCTTTAGTCTTGGTTATAATACACCAAAAGTACCTAGAATTCTATGGGACATAGACTGTCAGGAAATGTTGAGTGTATCGTTTTGGGGGGAAAGCAAGAACATTTACAAGAAGACTTTTATATGCAAATAGAGATGGATTAAAGAATATGCAAATTAGAAAAGATTTAAGAATAAGGAAGGATTTAAGAAGAATAGAGAAATCAAGATGTAAAACTTTTTTTTTTTCATATTTACTTTGACCTCCTGGCTTGTATAGTATTCTGAAATGGGGCTGTTAAATTTCTGCCATAACAGAGAAGTTTTTTGGGGGAAATCCCAAAGATGTCCGCAGCTTAAGTATGCACAGCTTAGAGGGGAGTTTCCGATGGAGTTGGCCTTCGGCCAAGGCCTAGGTCATTCTCTCAAAGTGCCCCCCACGGTACATGCTTGTCTGGGTCTAGCATCATCACTTATGAATAGATAATGGGAGCTTGTACTAAGAATCCTGAGAGGGAGAAAGGAACTATGAAGATGTGAGCCTGAGTCAATTTGAAGAACCTTAGCTAGCATACTGTGGAAGATCTTCGGCCCGGACTGAGATTGTCTCAAAGTTATGGCTTGCTCAGTCTTGGTTCCTCTGAAAACCAGCACCAACAAATAACAACTGTATTGCTTGTCATACAATACCATTTTTTCTACTTTATTAATTTGTGGTGAAGGCAAACCATCTGTAGTTAGTTTTATATAAAGAACAGACAGAAAATGAAAAAAGAGAAGAAAAGCATTTCGGATTATATGTCATGGCGTTTTGACACTGAGTACTTCATTGACATTTCGGATCCCATCGTCACACTCCAAATACAGTGTAAAAATGTTATATCCAGCAATAAGGAGACCAGGGACAATAAGAATGGAGTTTGTATGCTCATGGATTTTGAGTGTAAACTGCTTGTGACTGTGAGCAAGTCTTTTAACCTTTTTTATTCTCTGTTTCCTCATCTTCAAAGTAAAATAGATAATTTTGCATTTTTCTAGTTTATGAACTGAATTTATTAAAATTATAGAACCAGATTGTACCTTTTCAAGACACAGAATATGAGCAGTTCTTCTTGAAATTTGCAGAGCTTGGCAAACAGTAGACATTTAATAAATGTTTATTGAATAAATGGTGTATTCAAACATTAGTAAGTATAGTGCTCAATAAATGTTGGTTTTCTCTGGGTAAAGCATCCTGAGTCTATCCTTAGAGTTCATCCTGAAGCACTAACATCTCCTTCCCTCCATACCAGGACTTGAATTTTCCCTAGATGAGGATAACAGGGTGATACATTGTCTAATATGGAAATTATCATTTGTCTACTTTGAAAACAGTGAAATTATCATTTGTCTACTTTGAAAACAGTGAAATGGAGGGGACATTTAGGATAGAAAGAATCATATCATGATAAAATTCTTTGGGTGGATGAAGTGTTATTTTCCTTTATTGAATTCTACAGTTTACCCTTGGTGGTACAATTCAATTCTTTTGATTATTACTTATTCTTTTAGAAAAATGTCTAATCTTTTGGAAAATATTTCAAGGTAAACATTCCTGAAAACATTTTTGTAATTCAACTTTTATTTGCCCCATTTTTCACATGAAATATGTCTGATTATCAAATTGAAGTTACATATGTATCATTCAATATTTCAGCAATTTATAAGTAGTGTAATTTAAATGTTTGATCTTTACCATACATAGGATCATTGCATTAACTATATTATTAAAAAAAAAAGCTTAAATTTTTGTGGTTGCACTGTAAAAGATACTATTATTATACCTTAAAATACATTTCTGTTTTTTTTTCCAGGACAGCAAAATCATTAACATAAAGATGTTTCCAGTGTACATCAGAATTATGCTGAATAGCTACTTATAAATTATAAAAATGATTGGTGTAAAATGTATCACATAAATGACATAAAGGTAAATAAATGTATAAGTTAAGGAAGGTTTCAAATAATCAGTGCAGGAAAAGATGAGTACGAAAAGATAAGCTAATGTTATTTTCTCAAAGTTGCTCTTTCATCCTAGAAGACGTACCTTGTGCTAGCAATCTCAGAACTTGCTTTTTAACAAGTCAAGACGTCACTGGAGTATTCATAAATCTTCGTACATGATGGAAATTTTGAGTTAATTGGCATTACAAACTTGCAATGTGATAACTCAGGATTGGCATTGATGAGTATGACTTTTTCAAGTCAGACAAGCAAGGACTATAAGAATGAATTGTATACCTAAGATACAATCTTGTGCTCAGACTACAGAATCAAAATGTTCCTGAATTCACAAAATAAACCTAAATGGGGCAAAAAGCAGGTAAAAGGCAAAATATATGTCTATTAATGTCACAAAATCAGGAATACAACATCAATTATTTTGAGGGAGGGTGATAAAAAACTGATAATACCTTTTAAATAATAGGAAATAAGTAGTTTGACCTGTCTTCTTTTTGTGAATAGTAATAAAAAGTGGTCAATTCATTCCCTTGAGGGCTCAGATTTATAGCTTTTTTTTTCAATTTTCATTTTTAGAGAGAGGGACAGAGAGAGAGAGAGAGAGAGAAAATCAATTTATTTAGTTTGTCATATGAACTTTGTTGCTCTGACACTTCGCTGTGTACGTGGAGCTGGGGTTTGAACCTGCATCCTCACTCATGCCAGGCAAGTGCCGCAAGCATTGTAAATGCTGAGCCACTGCTCCAGCCCCAGATTTATAGCTTTTAAATTCAGAATCTAGAAAAACGACCAGGCAGGTGGGCATATATTCTGATCCATGAGACTGGTAGCTTCACTCAGCCTGTTTGATAGACTATAGTCTGCTCTAAACTGCAGGACAACACAGAGGCACTCTGGAGAGTTCATTGGTCTTGTACTTCATGTCTCCACCTTTGGAGCATGGCACGTGTGATATCTGTTATCAAGAACAGTATCAATAAAAGGCCATTGATGAAATTTTAATGTTTTGCTTCTATAGATATTGATGGGAACTCTTTAATGAACACTTCCTGCTTCCAGGAAGTGGCTACTAGTAACCCAGTGGGCCAAGACAGATCTCCATGTGTTTGGAATTATTGCCATTATTCTCTGCCTCGCTTTGGAGGACTGCAGGGTCTTTTCCTTTGCACCTTATGCTTGAGGATGTCCAGCAGCTGCCTTCTTCCATTGATGGTGATATCATTAAGATTTCCTGAACAAGCTCTTTTAAAACTAGCTTTATGGGGCTGGAGTGGTGGCTCAGCGGTTTCGGGGCTTGCCTGGCAAGCACGAGGACCCGGGTTCAAACCCCAGCACCATGTACACAACTGAGTGTTGGAACAACTAAAGCCATGTGAAAATCTAAATAAAGTTGTTAAAAAAAAAAAAAAAAAAAAAACAAAAACTAGCTTTATGTTAATTCCTGAAATATTCTCCAATTTCCTACTGCGAATGCAAGCCCATCCAAAGCCAACTAGTGCCCCTAGGGCAGTGTAACTTTCTTAGCTTCTGTCAACCACTTCCTGTCAGGGGCCAAGACTTTTCTGTGTTCCTCTCCCCACTAGCCTTGCCACAAAACCCCTCCTTTGTGGTTTCCAACCTGCCTAGTATTATTGGTGCCTCAAATAATACTTCTATGGTGCTTTATCCCAATCCCCCTTTTAAGGTTAATATGCCTCTCCCCCAGCTCCTGGGAACATTAGCAACTAAAGCTCACAGCTGTGTGGTTCTCTGAGCTCTGACTTGCCCAAGCCCTTTCCAGTGAGGCTATATGAGGAGCTTTAAAGAATATGCAATTATGACTTGTTTTAAGATAACTGCAACTGATCATCCCAGCCTCAACCCCCTGCACCCTGAAGACTCAAATGCAATCAAATTACAGGTCTTCTTCCACCTAATCTCTCCCTTCCATACTTTCATGCAGCTCTATCTCTTGAGATCACTTCCCAGTGAACCTTCTGCACGTAACTATCAGAGTCTATTTCCAGAGGGTCCAATTTAAGCTGGAGAAAATTGTTCATAAACTCATAATTATTTAATTATGAATAACATCTCTTCTTGGAGACTTATGATGTATTCAACCCATCTCAGTCCTAAGCATCAACGTTGTTCTGGATTGGCAGATGTGTGGAATCAGTCCACTTTCCAAGGAATCTAGTCTTCATGGTCCCGGCTCTGTCAACTACTCCTTTCCTTCTAGCCACTCTGCATGTTCTGTTGCCGAAAGCTGAGTCTGTTATACTCAATACTCCAGTGAGGCACAATTGTAACAACACCAAACCCCGCTATAATGAAGTGGGTCTGGGGTTTGGTGTTCCCAGACATAAATAGATTTTAGAAAATATGGTGGTGTACTCAGAAATTCCTTTTTATCCATAATTATTATATTCAAAAGCTTATCAGTGTCATGTCACTAGGTGCATAGAACTGTCACCTACTATTTCAGGATTCTTACACATATTTCTAAAGCAAAGTCGTTGGATATTTTGGACAATATGCAACTTTTAGAGATTTCATGTCATTCTCATGCTACTTTTAACTATCTGCTGCTTTCCTAGTGCTCTGCTCTGCAATATGTAACCTACTCAGTTCAATATTGCTTTTAAAGCATACAATAAAATCAACATCATTTATTGTTGCAAAAATAAAAATTATCCATTCATTCGAACTTCTAGCACATAATCAAAAGATGCTGTGATGTGCTTGTTAAGAACTACTTCTGAAACACTAAGATTTATCTGTAATTGCTCTGATACACTTTCAGTGTCCTGTATGCAACCACTTTTAGTAACTCCTCAATTCATAGCACAGGTTGCTGCGTGAACCTGAACTGATTTTTGGTGAGGGGATTAAACACAAGGACTCATGTATGCTAGGCAAGAGCTCTACCACAGAGCTAGACCTCCAGCCCTAAATCAACATTTTAAATCAGAGTCATATTGTCCAAAGCATGCAGACCAAAACAGGAAGGGAATGGTACCTGAAGAAGGCCAATTCATGTTTGTCTGTATCAGGACTAAGAAGCCCAGTACCATCTCCTCAGAGACATTTATATTGTCAAAACTAATGAACCAACCACCTCTAAGTAAAACATTTCATTATTTCTTAAAGTCATCTGGAATCTATGAAAAATGTACATACCTAGGGTTCACCCTCTGTCTAGTAAATTGGGATTTGAAGGCATCATGCTGGGGAAGGTATACTTTTAGCAAGCTTCTTATGTACTTTTCAGTGCATCAACACTGACGTTTAAGAACCAGGGTTATCAAATGGGCATAAAGAAACCAGAGGTCTGGTCTCCTGACAGGGAAGTAAGCTGGAACTTAGGTTTGCTTTCCCCTACAATTTCCCTTCCCTTCTTTTATTTCCTAGTACTTCTCCTCCCAATGTGCAGCTCTCGCTTTACCTTAAGCTCCTACCCTATGTTCGTGAAGAACTGCTCCCAGTCTCTTCTTGTCATCAGATATTGTTCTCATCTGGGTGTCAAGGCAAACATCTGGTTCATCCAAGTCACATATATGTGAGTGAATCAATGAGAGATCCTTGATTTTTCCAGAGTAATTTTTGTGAGATTGTCTGCCTTCCTTCCCCCACTCCCCTTTCTTTCCGTTAGCCCATGTGGGGGTAAGAAATTTCTAAGGTGAGGGACACCAAATGTTATACTAAGCCTTCTTGAGTGTTAGCCACTAGCTATTTCTCTTCTGCTATATTTAATTTACCTTTATCTACTTTTACTAAACTTTTCAAAATTTCTTCTTTTCTGTACTTGAACAAACATTTCTCTAAAAGCTCTCTATTTTTTCTCATGGAAGCAATAGTGAGGGTTCACACAGGGAGTAGGCAGGAAGTGACGGGGGTAGGGATTAGGACCTTATCTTCTAATATTGTCTTTGCTTATTGATTGTTCCTATTTATCTTACTACTTTGGTGATGTGTAATGTCTCCTCCTCAAACTGTCATATTCAGGGAAACTCCCATCTGACTATGGGATCCAGAAGAATAATGAAGATATTTACTATAAGTGAAGAGGTGAAACAGGGGTTTCACAACATGTTTCACATGGAAAGCTTCTGAAAAGTCTTTAGATTTCTCTGGCTTTCCCTAAAATTTCCCATGTTAAACTGTGTCTCCCTTACCCCCCTCAACTGAGTACTCCTTCTGTTTTATTGTACTATGTCCATCCCATCACCCACACTCATCCTTACACACACTGCCCAGGGGGACACACCCTGCCTGACTCCAAGAGAAGAGAAACCTATTCTTTTCCCTTGTGAGCATCTGCATTCCTTCCTTCCGTTGAAATTTTGCTGAATAACAGCTCACACTTTACACATGGCTAGTTAGGACCTGTTGTCTGTGGACAATGTCACAGAAATCTGAAGGAAAAAATAACCACATCCCTCTACAGACCCAATCAGACTTTTCATTTATTTATTTTACTATTAGGGAGTTGAATTGTTGTACACTCATAAATGAGTATAAAGTAATAATATGATATGCTTTTGATCCTAAACCATAGTTACCCCCACATTGCCCACACCAGTCTCCTGATTCTTCTATATTATGTCCCTATAACATGTAAAAATGTTCATATACATATATGTAATTATGAATTTTCCTGAATTAAATGTTTTCATAACTATTATTTGACTTCTAGGGGGTAGCGTTAAAGAGTATGCTACATTGTTGATTGTCTCCCTAAATCCATCCCTATCTTCCCTTCTCCCATTTCCCCCACCTTCCATTCCCCACACACAAGTCTATGTTTCCCCTAGATTATGCGTTGCTATTCTATTGGAGGGTTGAATACATAAGTTTGACTACCTTTTCACCCAAGCCTAGGTTTAGCTCCAGCCTCCACAAATGAGGGAAAACATTTGAACCTTGACTCTCTAGGTTTGGCTAACTTTGCTCAGCAT
>PVKS010031518.1:0-23359 GCA_004027875.1 Aplodontia rufa | reverse complement strand
AGATTTTAGATTTACCCCCAGGAGTGCCCCCCCCATTTACCCACCCTTATCCCTCCCTTCCCCTTCCAAAAACATCTCTAAAAAAGTATTAGGTTGTATAACATTACACCTAATCTGGATTTAACACATGATAATAGACCACCTTTCTCAATGGCCAGGGTCTAGATCCAGCCTCCACAGATGAGTGGAGACATTAGACCCTTGGTTCTCTGGGTTAAGCTGATTTTACTCAACATACTTTCTTCGATAGCCATACATTCACCTTCAAAGGCTGCAATATCATTGTTTCTAATTGCTGTGTAAAATTCCATGGTATGTATGTACCAGAGTTTTTGAATCTATTCATCCAGTGAATGACATATGGGTTGTTTCCATGATTTAGCTATTGTAAATTGAGCTGCTATGAACATGGATATTGCTGTGTCACTATAATGTGCTTATTCTAAATCCCCTGGAAAAATACCCAGGAGTGGAGTAGGAGGATCGTATGGTGGCCTCATCCCTAATTTTTTGAGGATTCTCCACAGTGCTTTCCAGAGGGGCTCTACCAGTCTGCAGCTCCTCCAATAGTGTGTTAGCATACCTATCTCTCCACAGCCCCTCCAGCATCTATTATTGTTTATTTCTTTATGTTTGCCATTCTGACTGGTGTAAGGTGATATCTTAATGTAGTTTTCATTTGCATTTCTCTGATTACTAGTGAGTTGGGGCACTTTCTCCTGTATTCATTGGCATGATCAATGTCCTTTGTTGAAAAGTTTCTAGTTAGCTCTTTGGCCTATTTATTAATTGGGTTGTTTGTGTTTTTGTAGTTGAGATTTTTGAGGATTTTGTAGATTCTGGATATGAGTCCCCTGTCAGAGGAATCATAGCCCATGATTCTCTCCATTTCCGTAGGAAACCTCTTGACTCTTTTGATTGTTTCCTTGGCAGTTCAAAAGCTTTTTAGCTTTATGGCATCCCATTCACTGATTTTTTACTTTACTTCCTTCACTTTTGGAGACATGTTGAGAAAGTCTTTGCCTACTCCCAAATGCTAAAGTTTTGGACCTAATTTGTCTTCCATCAGTTGCAGTGTAGCTGGTTTAATTCCTAGATCCTTGATCCATTTTGATTTGATTCTGGTGCAAGGGGAAAGATATGGGTCTAATTTCAGCTTTCTGCAATGACTGGCAAGTTTGTCCAGCACCATTTGTTGAAGAGGCTGTCACTTCTCCACGTAATATTTTGCCCCCTTTGTCAAAAATCAGATGTTTAAAGATTTGAGGGTTTGTTTCAGGATCTTCTATTCTATTCCATTGGTCTTCTTTTCTGTCTTGATACCAGTACCATGCTGTCTTCATTACTATAGCTCTATAGTATAGTTTTAAAGCTGGCATGGCAAAACCTGTTTCATCTTTCTTGCTTAGTAGTATTTTGGCAATTCTAGGTTTCTTATTGTTTCAAATGAATTTGAGAATAGCTTTTTCTATGTCAATAAATAATGACATAGGTATCTTTGTAGGAATAGCATTAAATCTATATAAAGCTTTGGGTAGAATGGCCATTTTTATTATATTAATTCTGCCTACCCAAGAGCATGGGACATCTTTCCATCTTCTTAGGTCTTCTTGGATTTCATCCTTCAATGACTGATAGTTTTCATTGAAGAGATCTTTGATTTCTCTTGTAAGGTTAATTCCCAAGTATTTTATTTTTTTGAAGATATTTTGAAGGGGACTGATTTCCTGAATTCTTCATCAGTACTATTATTATTAGTATATAGGAAAGCTATACACTAATAATCTTATCTATACACTAATAATCTTGATCTTGTATCCTGCCACTTTGCTAAATCTATTCATGAGTTCAAGCAGTTTACTGATGGAATTTTTTGGATCTTCCAGATATAGGATCATGTCATCAACAAAAAGAGAGAGTTTGACTTTCTCTCTTCCTATTATTATCCCTTTGATTTCTTTCTCTTGCCTAATTGCTCCAGCTAGGGTCTCAAGAACAATATTGAATAAATAAAAGTGGTGAGAGCGGACAGCCTTGTCTTGTTCCCAACTTTAGTGGAAGTGCTTTCAGCTTTTCTCCATTTAGTATTATACTAGCTGAGGTTTTAGCATATATAGCCTTTGCATAGTTCAGAAATGATTCTTTGAACCCTATCTTCTCTAGAGTTTTGAACATAAAAGGGTGCTGGATTTTATCAAAGGCCTTTTCTGCATCCATTGAGATGATCATATGGTTTTTGTCCTTGATTGTGTTTAAGTGTTGAATTACGTTAATGGTTTTGTGTATGTTGAACCAGCCTTGCATACCTGGGATGAAGCCCACTTGATCATGATGGATTATCTTCTTTAGAAGTTTTTGAATACAGTTTACTAGTACTTTATTAAGGATTTTTACATCCAACTTCATCAGGGATATTGGTCTGTAATTTTCTTTTTGTGATGTATCCTTATTGGGTTTTGGTATCAGAGTTATGGTTGCCTCATAAAAAGTGGATGGGAGAGTTCCCTCCTTTTCAATTTCTTGAAATAACTTAATAAGAAGAGGTGTTTGTTCCTTCTGAAAAGTGTGGTAAAAATCAGCGGAGAATCCATCCGGTCTTGGGCTTTTCTTCTTTGGTAGACTTTTAATTGCAATTTGGATTTCAGTGCCTGTGATTGGGCCATTTAGGAATTCAATATCCTCCTGAGTCAATTTAGGGATGTTGTATGTGTCAAGAAATTTATCCCTTTCCTCCAAATTATCAATTTTGGAGGAGTATAGGTTTTCAAAATATGATCTTATAATTTGTTGGATTTCCATGGGGTTGGTGGTGATCACTCCCTTTTCATTGGAGATTTTATTGATTTGCTTCATTTCTCTCCTTCTTTTGGTTAGATTCACTAGGGGCCTTTCTATCTTGTTTATTTTTTCAAAGTACCAGCTCTTTGTTTCATGAATTCTTCTTAGTGTTTTTTTGTTCTCAATTTCATTGATTTCAGCTCTGATCTTGATAATTTCCTATCTTCTGCTGGCTTTGGGGTTAGATTGTTCTTCCTTTTGAAGGGCTTTGAGATGAAGCACAAGCTTATTTGTTTGGGATCTCTCTTCATTTTTAATGTGGGCACTCAGTGCTATGAATTTCCCCTTAGGAAAGTTTTCATGCTGTCCCAGAGGTTTCGATATGTTGTGTCTTCAAATTTGTTCTCTTCCAAGAATTTTTGGATTACTTCTCTCATGTCTTCTTGTATCCATTCTTCATTTAATAGAGTATTATTCAATCGCCATGAATATGTGTGTTTTCTGTTATGATTATTACTGTCATCGATAGGGTCATAGCATTTTGGTCTGAAAGGACACATGGGATGATGTCTACTTTTTATATTTCCTGAGATTATCTTTATGAACCAGAATATGATCTATTTTGGAAAAGGATCCATGTGCTGCAGAGAAGAAGGTGTATTCTGCTAACTTGGAATGGAAAACTCTACATATGTCTATTAAGTCCATTGGGTTTATGGAGTTATTTAGGCTGGAAATTTCTTTATTGATTTTTTGTTTTGATGATCTGTCTAATGGTGACAGTGGAGCATTGAATTCTCCCAGTATAATTGTGTTGTGATCCATGAGTGGTTTGATGTCATGAAGTAATTTATTCACATAGTTGGGTGCACTGTTGTTAGGAGAGTAAATATTAACTATGGTTATTTCTTCCTGTTGAAGGGTTTCTTTTAGTACTAAGTAGTGGCCTTCTTTATCTCTTCTGATTGCTTTATGTTTGAAATTTACTTTGTTGGATATAAGTATAGCAACACCGGCTTGTTTTCTTGGGCCATAAGCATGGTAGACATCTGTGGATGTCTTTGCCTGTGAGGTGAGTTTCTTGTAAGCAGCATATGGTTGGATTTTGTTTTTTGATCCAGTCTGCAAGTCTGTGTCTTTTGAGTGGTGCGTTTAGTTCATTCACATTCAGTGTTAAGATAGAAGTGTGTAATTGAATCATAGTCATTTTGTCTTATTTAGCTAGTTCTGTGGTTGCCTTGGTTAGTTCTTGCTGGGTGATACCTTCACTGAATTTCTTCAGTTTGGGGTTTTGGGTATCAATTGCTTGTTCTTTTGTCTGGAGTATTTCCTTGAGAATTCTTTGTAGGGCAGGTTTTCTGTTGACAAATTCTGCCAGTTTTGTTTTATCATGAAAAGTTCTTATTTCTCCATCAAATTTGAACCTGAGTTTTGCTGGGTATAGAATTCTAGGCTGCATGTTGTGGTCATTTCAATGTTGAAAGGCATTATTCCAAGACCTTCTTGCTTCCGGTGTTTGGGTTGAAAAGTCACAGACAATTCTTATTGGCCTGCCTTTGAATGTGATTTGGCGTTTCTCACTAGCTGCTTTTAATATAGTTTCCTTGGTAACCCTGTTGAACATTTTGAATATGACGTGTGTTGGTGAGTTTCTCTTTTGATTAGGCTTATTGGGTGTCCTGTAAGCTTCCTGGATGAACATGTCAGATTCTATTTTTATGTTGGAAAAGTTTTCTTTCATGATCTCTTTGAGAATATTCCTCATACCATTGCTGTATGTCTCAATTTCTTCCTGTATTCCAATTACTCTTAGATTGTTCCTTCTCATTTCATCCCAGACATTTTTAAAATTCTGATCATGATCTCTTAATTGTTTTTCTTTTTTGATGTCACTGAGCTCCAGCTTGATCAACCTGTCATCATTGTCGGAAGTTCTTTCTTCAATAGCAGAGGTTCTATTTTCTACTGAAGTTAGTCTATTATTGAATTCTTGCATGGTCCCTCTGATGTCATTGATTGCAGATTTTAGGTCTGTAACTTATTTTATGAGGGAATCAAGTTCTTTAATGATCAAGTTTCTCAACTCTTGAGTTTTCTCATTTATTCCCTTCATTATCTCTTCTTTTAATTCATTGTTCCTTTTTGTTATCAGCTCATTGATATATTGTTCTAGATTTTCATCCTAGTCCCTGGCCATAGCCCCCTTACTAGGGGAGTTTTGGGATTGATGTGAACCTCTTTGATTTTTATTCCTCATGTCTGAAGGGATTCTTCTCTCTTATTTATCAGGTGAACCCTCAAAATACTGGAAGTGAACTGGGGATTTTCTGTCCAGTCTCAGAGCTGCTGGGGAAACCATCTGTCTTCACGTTGCCATCTTGATTCTCCTCCTGATTGAATGACTGCCAAGCATCCTGAGGCTCCCACAAGATCCCAGCACTCAAAGCTCAGTGCCTCTGCCTGCCTCCCCGCCACTCATCTAGAATTTTTATATGTCCATGAATCAATAAACTTTTCCAGTTGGCACTCAAATACACATCAAAACAGGTAAGAAAAGAAAAAATGAAAAATAAAAAATACTAATGAAAACTTGGAACTATGGTCACTAAGATTGTCTCTGTGCACTTTGGGAGCAGATGTTCACTGTCTGCCTGAGTTTTGATAGCAGGGTCTCTCAGACTGTAATTATGTGATCTCAAGTAGAGGACTGGGATGTCCTCAGACTCCTGGGATTTCTAGGAGGACATTTCAGTGAAGAGATCAGATTAAGGAATGCCCTGAGGGTTGGTCTTTGACAGCCTCCCTGGATATCTGAAACTCAGGAGCCTTAAGGCTTTTATGCATGGGGGGATGAGATGTTTTCTATGTTCCCTCTGCCAGTGGTTGGATTCCTGGTCCTCCAGGATTGTTGAGCTGGGACTGAGGAATCTGAGAGTTTAATTTATCACATGATCCTTCCAGCTGGGGTGAGGTGGGCAGGACTGAGCAAGACTCCCCTTTATTCCACAAGCCTGAATCCACCTAAATAAGGTAGGGACCGGGCCTGTCCCATGCCTCCTCTTCCCAGTTCTGCTTGTGAACAGTGGCTTTCTCCTGGCACAGTTTCAGAGGAGCCTGCTCTAAACTCCTCACTTGCTCCTACCAGGCAGTCTGCTCCAAAAGACTCATTTGTGCAGGCAGTTGTGAGACACTGTTCTCCCCTCATGTGGTGGAAGTGCTATAAAGGTGTCTTTAGTTGAAACTAATGCATGATCCCTTATAGAACATGGCTTCTTAATGGTGAAACAGCTCACAGGTTTTGATTTGTCTCCTCCCCCACTCCCATGCCAATTGGAAATAATGGCAGATGCATCTGAGGCTGCTGTGTCTCAGCCTGGATGGAAATAATCCCTCTTTTCCACTTGCTGCTGCCAAATCTCTGATCATTCAAACAACTCCCTTAATTAGTGCTGTGTTCCAGTGATGATTGCCCCCAAAACTCATCTTGTAGTAGTGGAGTTGTCCCAAGTTTTTCCTTCCGGTCACAGAGCCAAATGAGAAGCAGCCTTCCTTCAGTTTGCCTCCATTTACTTTCGAAGGCCACAATATCATTGTTTCTAAGAGCTGAGTAGAACTCCATTGGATATATATCCAGAGCTTTTGGATCCGTTCATCCAAGTGACAGGTGTCTGGGTTGGTTTAGTAATTTAGCTATTGTAAATTTAGCTGCTATGAACATAGATTTTGATGTGTTGCTATAATGTGTTGATTCTAACTCCTTTGGCAAAATACCGAAAGAGGAATAACTGGTTTGTATGGTGGATCCAACCCTAATTTTTTGAAATATCTCCACACTGCTTTCCAGATTGGCTCTACCAGTCTGCAGTTCCACCAAAAGTGTGCTACTGTTCCTATCTGCCCTCAACTCCTCCATCATTTGTTATTGTTTACACTCTCCATCTTTGCCAATCTGATTGGAAAAGGAGAAATCTTAATGTAATTTTAACTTGCAATACTCTAATTACTTGTGATTTAGAACACTTTCTCATGTATTCATTGGCTTGCTTGATTTCCTCTGTTGAGAAGTTTCTGTTTAGCTCTCTGGTCCATTTATAGATTGGATTGTTTGTGTTTTTGGTATTGAATTTTTGAGTTCATTGTAAATGTTGGATATTAATCCCCTGTTGGAGGAATTAAAGGCTATGATAATCTCCTATTCTGTAGGTTGTCTCTTGACAATTTTGACCAATTCCTTGGCAGAGCAAAAGGTTTTTAGATTAGTGGTATCCCATTCATTGATTTTTGACTTTAATTCTTTTGCTTTAGGAATCTTGTTGAGAAAGTCTTTGCCTACTTCCACATGCTGGAGTGTTGGTCCTAATTTTTCTTCTAGCACTTATATGGTAGCTGGTTTATTTCCTAGGTTCTTGATGCATTTTGATTTGATTATTGTGCAAGGTGAGAGAAAAGGATCAAATTTCAGTTTTCTGTGAGTGGCTCTCTGGTTTGTCCAGCACTATTTGTTGAATAGGTTGTCTCTCCTCCATGTTTTATTTTGACCCCCTTTGTCAGAGATAAAATGTTCAAAGATTTGTGGGTTTGTCTCAGAGTATTCTATTCTATTCCACAGGTCTTCATTCCTATTTTGATACCAGTACCATGCTGTTCTTGTTACTACAGCTCTAAAGTATAGCTTTAGATCCTATGTTGTGAATTGACCTGCTTTGTCTTTCTTAGTAATGTATTGGCTATTCTGGATTTTTTGTTCCATTGAATCTATATGGTGCTTTTGGCAGAAAGGCCATTTCAATTATATTAATTCTAACTACAACCATGGAATATCTTTCCATCTTCTCAGATATTCTTTGGTTTCTTTCTTCAATGTTCAATAATTTTCATTGTAGAGATCTTTTACTTCCCTTGTTAGATTAATTCCCAAGTGTTTTTACACTCTTTGAAAATATTTTGAATGGAACTGATTTCTTCATTTCCTCTTCTGTCCTATTATTGTTAGTGTATAGGAAAGCTGTTGATTTATGGGTATTGTTCTTATAGCCTGGCACTTTTTAAATCTGTTTATAAGCTTGAGCAATTTTCTGGTGGAGTTTTTGGATCTTCCAGATATAGCATGATGTCACCATCAAAAAGAGATAATTTTAATTCCTCTCTTTCAATTCTTATCCCTTTGGTTTCCTTTTCACACCTGACTGCTCCAGCTAGGGTCTCTAGAACTATGTTGAATAAAAGTGATGAGAGTGGACAACCTTGTCTTATTCCCAAGTTCAGTGGAAATGCTTTCAGCTTTTCTTTGTTTGGTATTATAGTCTTTCTCTTTGAGTGTTTAATATGTATGATCTTGACTTAGTTGAGCTAAGTTTCTTTGATCCCTATTTTCTCTAGAGTTTTGAGCATAAATGGGTGCTGGATTTGATCATAGGCCTTTTCTGCAGCAATTGAGATGATCATATGGGTTTTGTACTTAATAAATGAGTCACATATATTGATTTGCATATTTTGAACCAGCTTTACATACTTGGAATGAAGCCCACTTGATCATGGTGAATTATCTTCTTGATTTTTTTTTAAAAGAAAGAGGGGACAGTAAGAAAAAGAGAGAGAGAAGCAATCTTTATTTAGTTTTTCATATGATTTTCATTCCTGGGACACTTTGTTGTGTACATGGTGCTGGGGTTTGAACTTGGGTACTTGCACATGCCAGGCAAGTGCCGTAACCGCTGAGCCACCACTCCAGCCCCTCTTGATGTGTTTTTGAATACAGTTTGCTAGATAGAACCATATTAAGGATTTTTGTATCAATGTTCATCAGGGATATTGGTCTGTAATTTTCTTTTTTTGATGTTTTTTGGTTGGTTTTTAGTATTCAAGGTATGATTGCCTCAAAAAAAAAGTGTTTGCAAAAGTTCCCTCATTTTCTATTTCTTGGAATGGCTTCATAAGGAGAGGTGTTAGCTCCTTCTCATAGATGTGGTAAAACTCAGTGGGTAATTCATCAAGTCCTGGGCTTTTCTTATTTGGAAGGCTTTTAATAGTTTTATGTATTTCAGTGCCTGTTATAGGCCTGTTTAGGATTTCAATACCATCCCGCATCAATTTGGGGATGTTGTATGTGTCTAAAAATTTGTTCATGTCTTCCAGATTATCTAATTTAGAAGAATGTATTTTTTCAAAATATGTACTGATAATTCCTTTAGATTTTCATGGGGTCAGAGGTGATCTCTCCCTTTTCATAGGTGAATATATTGATTTACTTCAATTTCTTCCTTCTTTTAGAGAGATTGGTTATGAGTCTGTCAATCTTATTTGTTTTATTTAAGACCCAGCTATTTATTTTGTTTATCTTTTTGTTGTTGTTGTTCTTAATTTCATAGATTTCATCACAGATCTTAATTATTTTCTCTTTTCGTCTGGTTTTGTGATTAGAGTAATCTTCCTTTTCTAGGAATTTGAGGTGAACCATAAGCTTATTTATTCGGAATATCTCCTGATTTTTAATGTAGGCACCCTGTGCTACAAATTTTCCTCTTGGGCGTGCTTTTGTGCTGTCCTAGAGGTTCCTACATGTTGTATCTTCATTCTCATTTGCTTTGAAGAATTTCTTTATTTCTGCTCTCATATCTTCTTGAATCCATTCTTCTTTTAATAGGGTATTTCTCATTCAATCTTCATGTGTGTGTGTGTTTTCTATTATGATTTTTGCTGCTAATTGCTAGGGTCATGGCATCATGGTCTGATAGGATATATGGATAATATCTACCTTTTATATTTGCTGAGATTTCCTTTGTAAACCAGAATATGTTCTATCTTGGAGAATGATACATGCATTGCTGAGAAGATTTTTTCAGCCAATTTGGTGTGGAATATTCTATAAATGTCTGTCAAGTCCATTTGAATTATGGTTGTTTAGGCTGGAGATCTTTTTACAGTTCTTTTGCTTACATGGTGTGTATTGTTGATAAAGGAGCATTAAAATCTCCCAGTATTATTGGGAGGTCCACAAGTAGTTTTATATCACAAACTAATTTATCTGCATAATTGGGAGATTTGGTGTTCATTTATTTATTTATTTTTATTTTTGAACAACCATACAAGTTTTTAACAAAATAATATAAAATGTGTATATATTCTGGATATTGCAATTACCCCCAGGAGTGCCCCCCCATTACCCTTCCTTATCCCGCCCTTCCCCTTCCCACAATATCTCTATAAAAAGTATTAGGTTGTAAAACATTACATCTTATCTGGATTTAACACATGCTAATAGACCAACTTTCTCACTGTCCAGGGTCTAGTCCCCACCTCCACAGATGAGTGGAGACAATCGACAGATTTGGTGTTTATTGATTGTATATATTACTATGGTTATAGTTTCCTGTTGTTTTGTTCCCTTCTTTATCTCTTCTGATTAGTTTATGTTTGAAAGTACTTTGTTGGATATAAATATTGCAATACCAGCTTGCTTTCTTGGGCTGTATGCCTGGTAGTTTTATTCCCCCCATCCCTTCACACTGAATATGTGGATATCACTGTCTTTAAGATGGGTCTCCTCTAAGCAGAACATTGTTGGATTTTAGTTTTTGATCCAATCTACTAATATGCATCTTTTGATTGGTGCATTTAGACCATTCATACTCTATGTTAGAAGAGTTATGTGGTTGTGGTTCATAGTCATTGTGTTTTACTAATCAGTTCTGTGCTATGTTGGTTGTCTATTAATAGCATGTCTATTAATACCTTTCTTTACTGGATTTCCTCTGTTTGTGGGTTTTGAAGATTATTTGCTTGTTTTTCTATCTGGAATTTATCCTTGAATCTTTTAATGCTGATTTTCTGTTCATGAATGTTGCAGTTTTGATTTTATCATGAAATGTTCTTATTTTCCCATTTAATTTGAAGCTAAATTTTTCTATGTATAGTATTCTTTGCTACATGTTGTAGCCATTCAGATACTGAAAGCTCTCCTTCATGTATCTTCTTGCTTCTAGAGTCTGAGCTGAAAAGTCAGAGATTATCCTTATTGGTTTGCCTCTGATTGTGATTTGGCATTTTTCTCTTGCAGCTTTTAATACTCTTTCCTTGATTTTTTTGTTATACATTTTGAACGTGATGTGTCTCAGTGAGCTTCTCATTTGGTTAGGCCTATTTTGTGTCCTATATGCTTCCTGGATTAGCATTTCTGACTCTATTCTAATATGGGAAAATTTTTCTTAAGTATTTCTTTGAGATTTTTCTATATGGCATTCGCTTTCATTTCAATTTCTTCTTGTATCCCAATTACTCTTATATTGTTTCTTCTGATGTCATCCCAGACACTGAAAATTCTTCTCATGGTTTGTGAAATTTTTTTCTTTTTTGTCATCTGTGTGCTCAAGCTTGCTCAGCTAGTCCTCATTGTGGGAAGTTCTTTCTTCAATATCTGAGGTCTTGTTTTCTATAGAAGTTAGCCTATTATTAGATTCTTCCATGGTTCCTCTACTGTGATTCATCACAGATTTCAATTCTGTTATTTCATTTTTCAGTATGTCTTTTTCTTTGATAATTGAGTTTTTCATCTCTTTTTTTCTCATTTAGCACCTTCATTAAATCTTCTAATTCAATGTTCCTTTTAGTAATAAGATTGTTGATAATTTTTTCTTGGTTTAAATCCCTCATTCCATGTCCATGGGGTCTTTGGAAGGGAAGTTGTGGGCTTGAAGTGAACCTTTTGTAATTTAAATCATCATCTTTGAAAGCCTTCTTCTGGATCTTTGAATTAAGGTTCCCTGTGTGAAAGCAAGGCAGGTCTCTGGGTCTTCTTCTTTGCAGGTCTAAGTTGTCTGGTGGTGGGTCCTCAGGGTGTCCTGCAACTGCTGGGGCCAGGTCCAAAGTCCCTGGTCTGTCCAGAAGTGGGGTGGGTTCCAGGCACGGTGTTCTCTTGTGTGTCTTGTAAATCTGCAAAGGCTGGAACCAAGGCTGTAGTCAAGGGGCCATGTAAAATGGGGCAGGGTCTGAGTGTGTGGTCTTTTGAGGTTTCCTGTGTGCCTGTTTGGTGCCTGGATGGAGGCCTAGGCATGGGCAAGTGGGGTCCAGGAGTGGGATCCCTTGGATGTCCTGAAAACCTGCCTGCATGTCTGCCAGGGACAGAGCAGGAGGCCTGGGCCAGGGCCATCAGTGTTTGGGTGCTGGGTCCTCAGGGGTGTTCTGCCTGCCTGCCAGTTCCTGGTGGAGTCCTGGCTGCAGGACTTGGTGCAGTGTCCTGTGCATCTGCCAGGGTTGGCCAGGAGGCCTGGATGGCAGCAGGTGGAACACCATGTGGGGTCCTCTGGGAATGTCCTGTACACCTGCCAGGGCAGAACCAGAGGCCTGGTTCTGGGTGGGCACACAGAGCTAGGGAGTGTGTGTCTGGGACATGGGTCCTGGAAAGTGTCCTGTATACCTGCTAGGGCCCAGACTGAATGTTGGGGCCTGGGCAGGTGGGTTCCAGGTGAGAGGGCCTTGGGGGTGTCCTGCACACTTGCTGGGGCAGCGCCTGGTGCTGGAGTACTGGGTTGCATGGCAGTAGGGCAGGGTCTGGACACGGTGGTTCTGGGGGTGTGACCTGTTTACCTGCTGGGGCCAGGGCCAGGCTGGAGGCCTGGATAATGTCAGATGGGGTACTGGCATGAAGGTCCTCAGGGATGTCCTGGGCCTGGAGTCCCCGATCAAGGTCCTTGAGTTTGTCCTGTGTGCCTGCCTGGGCTGGAGCTGGAGGTCCCTTTTTTGTTTTAATCAAATAACCTGTCAGTTATATCAGACATTAAACTTTTTTGAGGGTGTTGCCCCACCTCACCTCCACAAAACCCTCACCTTAAATACAAAGATATGCTCAATGTAAACACTAGGTTTTCTAGACTTATTTATTTAGGCTAGAATCCGTTTATACCCTCATGTCTTTTTGGATCTTGACCTCATTTCACAAATTCTGGGTTTTGCTATTACATAAATAGAAAAACATCTATTGGCCAAGTCAGCCTGACCACCTCTTTGCATAGCGCTTCTTATGTAGTGGACATTGTCTCAATGGCAGAAGTTTGTGAGACAAAGAGATTCACAATGTATTTACTCTCTCTTAAATCCATCCACGTCCCTCTCTTCCAGACCTCTTTGTCCTTGACGTTCACATTTTTGTATGACTGGTGCTTTACTTTCCAAATGATCCCTTCACACTGCTCATTGCATTCTTAATTGCTCTTAATTCAGAGAAATAATACAACATATAAGATGATATTTCTACATGTAATATATAAATATTTACACATAGATATTTACATATATGTGAAATTTGAGTACCTTTGTTATGTTGCACCTTTATTTATGGCCTTTTCTATTCTTTACTCAGTTTCATAATTTCTCTTTCTCTTTTGGGTTTCTACTCATTTAAGGCTGCAGTTTTTTAGTTTCTGTCTATGACTTATAAAGGAAAATGGGTTGAAGTAAATGTTGACCTGTCTTTTCCTTGGATGACTGCTGTCTCCGGCACTATCAATTTGCTCTGCTTAAACATCTCTTTTCTTCCACTTTTCTCTTGTTCTTTCTTTCTTCTCTCTTATTTCTTTCTGTCTTTTTTTTAATACAGTCTATTAGAATAGATTCCATCTCCAGATTGGTAAAATCATGCCACCACCCTTCCCCGTGACTCCTGTCTGTCCTGTTTTTTTTTTCACTTTTGGTAGTTTCACAGATAAACTCCAGGTGGTTCATGGCCTGTCCATAGACAGCAGCCTCCCTTCCTACTGTGACCCACTTATCTCTGAGTTTTTGGGTTCTGCCTGAAGTAGAGGAAAAATTGCTTCATCAATATTTTTTAAACTGCCCTCTCCCTTATTAGTAAAAGTCCTTGGTGTGCTGATAAGCAGCAGAGCTCAGCTGGGCTCATGTGAATTATCCAGGAATCTTATATTTCTGAATCAATTCTATAATATCTTAAGCATCTTGGATGGACAGGGATAAAGAGTTCTTTGGCCCTTTCCTCTTTGATTAAGCAGTTTACCACTGATCTCCAGGGTACCTTGTGCCTTGTTCTATCATGGAATGAGTTGTGAAAACAGCAAAGAAAGCAGTAACACAACAGACTTCATCCAGATCATCATGGTTTGTGTGATATTATTGTCTCTGAGACTGATGCTTTCATACTGACACCATGTATGGTTCTCAACTCACAGGGTCTCTGAAGAACACTCTCCCTGTATCCAACAGCACAGACTGAAATGCACAGGAGAATAGCAGCTACGTTTGCCTACCACTTATGAATGGTGCCTGGATGACCCACTGAATAGATTTCATGGCAGTTGGAAATAAGCTAGGTATTGTTCTTTTCAGAGCAACACTATCATAATAGCAGTTAATTAAAGAAGGGGATGCCCCCAGAAGTGGATTCCTAAAATCCTAAAAGCAAGTAATACAGCACAAATAGACCTCAGAGAAGACTCAGCTTTGAGTTTTTAGTCTGGGATGCCTATCAGCACATGACAAATGAACCCGAGCAACAACATGAGGGTCAGATGTCCACCAGCAGGAGGAGCACTGTCCAGGACTGCTGGGGCTACTGTCTTCTGGAGTCAGATGGTAAACAGGACAGGTTCAGTGGCATGCCATGCAATTCTGAAAACAAAGGGACTTGATGTGCCTGTTGTTTTAATATATGCTTTGCTTTGTTCAGGTAAGATGAGGCCAGAAGATCAGCAGACAATTGTAATTGAATATGTAGTTTGTTACAGTTTCCAAGAGGAAAAAGCATGCCACACTAGGCAGGGCCACATGAGGTGATGCCAGGTTAGGTCAGGGGCAGAAAGAATGAGAGGAACATATGGGCAGGAGTATATGTTGTGGTTTCCATGGGAAGGAAGAGTCAAGGCAGTTTAAACAGTGTCAGGACTGGTTAGTTCAGATAATTTCATGAACCCAAGGCACTGGGCTAATGAGGGCAGGGAAATAGAGGCCAAGTGTATAAAAGCTTGGTAGGGGAGGTGGTGAAGTGTGAGGGCTCTGGATTGGTTGCTTTGCATCTGAAAGACATGCAAGTGATTATTTTACTACCTCTAGGAATTTTCTATGCCTGGGAGGGACAATCTCTCTAGGATGTCCAAACATAAGATTAAGGAGCCATTGTTAACACAGACTGAAACCAAGTGGTATTCAATTGGATTTGATTTTGTAAATTAAGATATCATTATAATCCCTAGGGTTTACAACAAGAAAATCATTAAGTATGTATATGTAATTAAAGAAATAAGGACAAAACCAAAATGTAGAAAATATCTACAGAGTTAGCTTCAGCAACTTAGCAAGGTCCTAAGCAACTTAGTAACAAGCTTTCTCCAAATTAAAAAATAAAAAGGGCTGGGGATGTGGCTCAGTGGTTAGATACCCCTTGGTTCAATCTTTGGTACTAAAAACAGAAAACAATAATAATGAAGGAATTTTATAACAAAAAGATGTGAGATATATGAGAATCAAATTTCAATGTCATAAGGAAGCATTTCATATCAGAAAGTATATTAAATTTAAACAGATTAAATTCTCTAATTGAAAGGCAGAGGTGTGGAGAATGGACTGAACAAACATGAACACACTGTACACAGTAAAGATGAAAATCTCCTTAGATACAAAGTCACATACACTGAAAGTAGAAGGTGGGAAAAAGATATCTCATGTGATTTGGAATCAATAGGGAACTGGAGTGATGACACTAAGATGAACCAAAATAGACTTTAAGGCAACAGTAATAAGAGAGGCAAATCAAAGCACTTTATGTATACTAAATCTTACATAAGACACAGCAAAAATTATAAACAGATATTAATCTGCAGCAGACCCTAAATTTTATGAAGCAAAAATGGACAGAATTGAAGTGCTAAATAGTTCAACAATAATAGTTCAAGACTTCCACTCTTAACGATGTATGGAAAAAGTAAAAAAAGGTAAATAAGGAATAATAATAAGATTCTACAGAAGTATAAAGCAAGTGGTCCTAACACACATATTAGACTTCACCCAAAAGCAACAGTATGCATTCTTCCTTAGTACACATTGTCACGGAAAGCAGTGACCTGAAACACTAAACCTTGGTTCTTGTGTTCTGATGAAAGAAAATTTAAAGTCAGATCCCAGAAGATATGCAAGATAATTTTGTTATAAATGAAAGACAGGTGAAAGTAAACCTAAAGTAGAGTAAGATTAAGGCAGAAAGCACTCTCAAGAGGGAGTGGCCCGTCTCTGAGCAGAGAACAATAGAGACAATGCTATCTCCAAATTTATTGCTGCTTGATGGTTGATTTGGAAATTGGGGTACTCCTTCAGCAGTCTTTGCCAATCAGATGTTCAACTCCTCCTTCACATTGTGCGGTGGAGATTTTTACCTTAATTGATCCTCTTCGAACTGTCATGGTGGCCATTCTATTTAGGGTGCTTCATCTACAAGTCAGTCCCATGTTAATGTAGGCAATGGGGTCAATAATGGTCAAAAAGTTACCTCAGTGCACCTGTGCTATTAAAGAATAGCCCCTTCTGCTTTAGCAGGAGACATCAGGTGCTAGTAGCTTTTAGTTTTATGTCATTTTTATGGGTCCTGTCAAGAGATAGCCCCATAGATACTTTGTTCATGAGGCAGTCCCCCTCCCCATTATCTCTTTTACTTTAGTTTTTCCTCAACATTTGTGTACTAATGCTTTCCAAGCTTACCTTTCATGGCAGTAGCTTCAAGAAAGCTTTAAGAGGGGTTAGAGAGGTTGCTCCATGGTTACGGCGCTTACCTAGCATGTGCTAGTAGGTGAGTTCAAACCCCAACATCATGTACACTGTGAAGTCACAGGGCAGCAAAGGCCACGTAAAAAACTAAATAAAATTGTTTTTCGCTTTCTCTCTCTCTCTGTCTCTCTCTCTCTTACTGTCCCTCTCTCTTTGGAAAAAAAAAAGAAAGCTTTAAGAGTAAACCTGTGGCCTTGTCAAGCATTTCACTGTTCATTGCTTGCTACTACCTAACAACATGAAGTTCTATGACACTGACCACAAAGCATTCTAAGCAAGGAAAAAAAAAAACAGGAAATAATACCAGATCTTCTCTGATTACAATGGAATCTAAATAGAAATCAACAACAGAAGGAAATCTGGAAAATTTACAATATGTGTATAAATCAAACATCACACTCTAAAAAAACAAAGGATTAATGAAGAAATTAAAGGGAAATTAGAAAACACTTTGAAATAAATCATCATGAAACACAATAAATCAAACCCATGGGCTGCAATGACATTAGCAGAAAATGGAAAAACTTACACTAACTTCTTATTCTTGTGAAGAGAAGGAATAAACTCTTCTTCCACCTTAAGGAAGCAGAACAAAAAAAGCTAAGTGACAGTTTGTATAAGTTAGGGAAGAATAAAGTTTAAGGTTGAGGAAAATGAAAGAACAGATGAAAAGTAAGAAATTCAGTAAAAACAAATATAGGTGCATTGAAAACATCAAGAAAATGAAAAGAACAAATCAGTAGCTAGGCTGACAGATCAAAAGGGAGAAGATAAAAATTAAATCCAGGAGTTAAGTTGGGGACCTATTATTGAGCTTACAGAAATAAAAATGCAAACAACAGAGTACCATAAAAAACATCACTACAACAAATTAGATAATCTAGATAAAATATGGAGCAATTTCTGGAAACAAAAATCATTTACTCAAAAGATTTGACCAACAAAATGTCAATCAACAGATGAATGAATTAGCAAAATATGATATAGGCATGTGATGGAGTATTTTTCAGTTATAAAACTGATGTGCTGACATGATACAACCTTGAGAATGTGACACTACGGGAAAGAAGACAGAGATACTGTTCTCATATGGCATGATTTCACTTAAACAGAATGTTGGGAACAGTAAATCCAGAGACAGAAAGTGTGTGAAGGCTTAGGGAGAGCAAGAACTTATCAGGCATGGGGCTGTTGAAGGAATGATGAAAACATTCTGGAATTAGAGAGTGGTAGAGGTTGCAAACATGATGACTATACTAAAATTATTCAATTGAACTCTTAAAAATAGTAAATATTATGTGATCTGAATAATTGTGTCTGCCATTTAAAATAGTCCCTTTAGGGTATGGAGACCATGTTACACTTTTTCTTCTTTTCTAAATTTATTTTCTTTTTCATTTACTTTATTAGTGCGTTATAGTTGTATATAATATTAACATAGAATAAATTTGCTTCAATTCAGTTCCCAGTACTTCTTTCCATCCCCTCTGCCCTTCCCCTATTCCTGATGCTGTACTCTATGGACTTTAACTTCTTTATATGTATTTTTTTATTTAGTAAATTATGGACATAAATTAGGATGAAATTCAGTGATATATTCATATATGTACATAGGAAAGTTTGGTCACTTTAATTCCACCATTCCTCCCTTTTCCTGTTTTCTTTCCTCTCCCTTATTTTCCCTCTAGTTCACTGAGTTATCTTCTATTTTCATGAGCATTCTCTATTTTTCCCTTATTTTGATCTAGCTTCTGCATATGAGAGAAAACATTCAACCCCTGACTTTCTGGGTCTGGCTTATTTCACATAGCCTGATGTTCTCCAGTTCCATCAATTTACTAGCAAATGCCATAGATTCAATCTTTTTTATTACAGCTCAGTAAAACTCCATTGTGTATATGTATATATACCACATTTTCTTTATTCATTTTTCTGTTAACAGACAATTAGGCTTGTACCATAGCTTCTATTTTGAATTGCACTGATATAAATATGAATGTGGCTATATCCCTACATTAGGCTAAGTTTAAATCTGTTGGATATATACCTAGAAGTGGAATAGGTGGTCATATGGTGGTTCCATTCCTATATTTTTTAAGAATATTCATACTGTTTTCCATAGTGGTTGTACTAATTTGCAGTCCAACCAATGATGTATGAATGTAACTTTTCCCTCCAAATCGTTACCAGTATTTGTAATTATTTGTATTCTCCAGATCTGCCATTCTAAGGGAAGTGTGATGAAATCGTTGTGTAATTTTGAATTATATTTCTCTCTGATTGCTAGAAATGTCAAACATTTTTTAGAAATATATTTGTTGAACATTTGTATTTCTACTTTTGTGAAGTGTCTCTTTAGTTATTTTGTCAAATTTTTTATTGGGTTAGTTGTTTTTTGGTGTTAAAATTTTTGAGTTCTTCATAAATTCTGGGTATTAATCCTATATCTGAGGAGCAGGTGTCAAAGATCTCCAATTTTGTAGGCTCTCTCTTCACACTCTTAATTTTTTCCTTTCCTGGGAGGAAATTTTTAAATGTGATGCCACTCCACTTATTGATTCCTGATTTTATTTCTTGTGTTTTAGGAATCTTGTTAAGGAAGTTGGTGTCTGTACCAAGATGTTGGAGTTTTAAGCCTACATTTTCTTTTAGCAGTTGTAATGTTCTGGACTAATTCCTAGGTCTTTAATCTACTTTGAGTTGAGATGTGCATAGTGAGTGCTAGGGATCAAGTTTCATTCTTCTATATATACACATAATTTTTCCCAGCACTATTTGTTAAAAAGGCTCCTTTCTCCAAAATATATTTTTGGCACTTTTGTCAGGTATCACATGACTGAATCCATGTGGGCTCATCTTTGTGTCTTCTATTCAATCCATTGGTCTTCATGTGAGTTTTGGTGCCAGTACTATGCTATTTTTATTATTAAAATTCTGTAGTATACTTTGAGGTATGGAATCCTCCAGCAACACTTTTCTTGCTCAAGGTTGCTTTGACTAATCTTTGTCTCTTATTCTTCCATGTGGATTTCACAACTGCTTTTTTCTAATTCTGTGAAGAATGTCAGTGGTATTTTGATAGGGATTATATCGAATCATTGTTACATTTTTGTATGTATGGCCATTTTCATAATATTAATTATGCCCATCCAAAAACAGAGGAGATCTTTCCAACTTCTAAAGTTTTCTTTAATTTCTTGCTTCAATGTTCTGTATTTTTAATTGTAGAGAATTTTCATTTCCATGGTTAGATTTATACCTAGGTTTTTTAAGTTTTATTTTTCATTAAGAAATTGAGTTGTTGTACAATCATCAATTCAAACAAAGTAATAATATGATATGCATTTGCCTTTAAACCAGAGTTACCATCAGATCACACACAGCACAGTCTCTTGATTCTACAATATTTTGCCCCTCAACTAATATAGCTGTCCATATCTATATATATAGATAACACCCTCTGTGTGTGTGTGTATACTATCTCTCTCTTTCTCTCTCTCTCTACAGATACATATATGTGTGTGTATATATGTATATGTATATATGTATATATATGTATATGTATATATATTATATTAAATTTTCCAGAATTACATGATAGGATAAATATTATTTGACTCTTCATGGTGGGGAGTATAAAGAGTATGCTACATTGCTGATTGTCTCCCTAGAGCCCTCACTGTCCTCCCTCCCTATCCCCCAGATAATGTGTTGCTATATGCCTTTGTCAGGTGTAATATAAGAGTTTGGTAGTCTTTTGCCAAAGTCTGGGTTTAGCTCTTGCCTCCCCAAATGAGGGAAAACATTCAACCCTTGAGTGTCTGGGATTTGCTAATTTCACATAGCATTATTTCTTCCATTGCCATCCATTTACCTTCAAAGATTGCGATATTATTGTTTCTAATGGCTGATTTGAACTCCTGTGTGTGTGTGTGTGTGTGTGTGTGTGTGTGTACCAGAGGTTTTGGATCCATTCATCCAGGGAGGGGTGTCTGGGTTGGATCCATAATTTAGCTATTATAAATTTAGCTGCTGTGAACATAAATCTTGCTGTGTTGCTGTAATGTGCTGATTCTAACTCCTGTAGGATAATACCTAGAAGTGGGAGAGCTGGTTGATGTAGTGGATCCAACCCTAATTTTTTGAGGTGTCTTTCAAGAGCAACGATAGCAGTCTTCAGTTCCACCAACAGCATGCTGGTGTTCCTATCTCCCTACAACCCCTCCAGCATCTGTTATTGTTTATATTCTTCATCTTTGCCAGTCTGACTAGAGTGAGGTGAAATGTTAATGTAGTTTTGATTTGCATTTCTCTGATTACTATTGATCTAGAACACTTCGTAGTTTATTCATTGGATTATTAGATTTCCTCTGATGAGAAATTTCTCTTTAACTCTCTGGCCTGTTTATTGACTGGATTTTATGTGGTTTTGATATTTATCTTTCAGGTCTTTTTGTTTTTATAAATTTTGGATATTTGTCTCCTCTTGGAAGAATCAAAGGCTATGATTATCTTCCGTTCTGTGGGTTCTCTCTTGACAGTTTTGACCAATTCCTTTGCAGAGCAAAAGCTTTTTAGTTTAATGGCATCCCACTCATTGATTCTTGACTTTAATGTTTTTGCTTTGGGAGTTTTGTTGGGGAAGTCCAACTCTCATATGCTGGAGTGTTGCTCCTAATTTTTCTCCTGGCAGTTCTATCCTAGCTGGCTTAATTCCTAGGTCCTTTATTCATTTTGATTTGATTTTTGTGGGAGATGAGAGATGAGGATCAAATTTCAAATTGGACACATGGCTGTCCAATTTATCCAGCACCATTTGTTGAATAGGTTACCTCTCCTTCATGTCATACTTTGACTACCTTTGTCAAAGATCAGATGTTTAAAGGTTTGTGGGTTTCTCTCAGAGAATTCTGTTTTATTCCTTTGGTCTGCATTCCTATTTTGATACTATTATGATTCTGTTTTTGTTATTATAGCCTTATAATATAATTTAGATCTCGTATTGGAAAACTTCCTGTTTTGTGTTTCTTGCTCAGTACTGTTTTGGCCATTCTGTGTTTCTTGTTGTTCCAAATGAATTTGAGAACTGAATTTTTTATATCTGCAAAAATGACATTCATATCTTGATGGGGATTACGTTGAATCCGTAGAATGCTTTTGGTGGAAATGCCATTGTAATTATATTAATTCTGCCTAATTAAGAGCATGGAATGTCTTGCCATCTTCTCAGGTTTCTTAATTTCTTTCTTCAGTGTTCAGTGATTTTCATTGTATAGGTCTTTTATGTCATTGTTAGATTAACTGCCAAGTATTTTATTGTTTTTGAAGACATTGTAAATGAGACTGATTACCTGATTTCTTCTTCTGTCCTAGAATTGTTAACATATAGGAAAGCTGTTGATGTATGGGTGTTGATCCTGAAGCCTGTCACTTTGCTAAATCTGTTTATAATCTCAAGCAGTGTTCTGGTGGAGTTTTTTGGCTCTGTCAGTTATAGGATCATGTTATCAGCACAAAGGGATAGTATGACTTCCTCTCTTCCTATTCTTATTCCTTTGATTTCATTGTTTTTCCTGATTGCTCTGTCTAGGGTCTTGAAGAGTATGTTACAGAAAAATGTTGAGAGTGATCAGCCTTGTCTTGTTCCCAAGTTAAGTGGAATTGCTTTCATCTTTGCTCTGTTTAATGCTATGCAACCTGAGGGTTTGTCATATCCTGCTTTTACTTAGTTAATATAACTTGCTTTGATCTCTGTCTTCTCTAGATTTTTGAGCATAAGTGGGTACTGATTTTTATCAATGGCTTTTTCTGAATCAATTGAGATTATCATATGGTTTTGTCCTTAATTCTGATTAAGTGATGAATCATATTTATTGATTTCCACATGTTCATCCCTGGAATGAAGCCCACATGATCAAAATGAATTGTGTTTTTGATGTGTTTTTGAATATGATTTGCTAGAACTTTATTAAGGATTTTTGCATCAATGTTCATCAGGGATATTGGTCTTTAATTTTCTTTTCCTCATGTGTCTTTGTTGGGTTTTGGTGTCAGAGTTATGGTTGCCTCAGAAAAAGTGTTTAGGAGCATACCCTCCATTTCAATTTCTTATAATAGTTTAACCAGGAGAGGTGTTAGCTCCTCCTCATAGGTGTGGGGAATCTCAGTGGGAATCCATCCAGTCCTTGACTTTTCTTCTTTGGAAGGCTTTTAATTGCTATATGGATTTTGGTGCCATATTAGCCTGTTTAGGATTTTAATATCATCCTGCGTTGATTTGGGGATGTTGTATTGTCTGGATATTTGTTCATGTCTTTCAGATTATATAATTTAGAGAAGCATAATTTTTTAATATTTTTATTGAGAAATTTATTTGTTGAACAATCATACAAATTTTTAACAAAATAATATATAATGTATATTGATTCTGAAGATTAGATTTACCCCCAAGAGTGCCCCCCCCAGTTACCCACTCATATCCCTCCCTTCCCCTTCCCACAGCATCTCTAAAAAAAGTATTAGGTTGTGTACCATTACATGATATCTGGATTTAACACCTGATAATAGACCACCTTTCTCAATGGCCAGAGTCTAGTTCCAACCTCCACAGATGAGTGAAGACATTCGACCCTTGGTTCTCTGGGTTGTGCTGATTTCACTCAGCATAATTTCTTCCATAGCCATCCATTTACCTTCAAAAGCTGCATTATCATTGTTTCTAATTGCTGTATAAAGTTCCATGGTATTATTGTACTACAGCTTTTGGATCCATTCATCCAATGAGGGACATCTGGGTTGTTTCCATGATTTAGCTATTGTA